>JAQFVV010012527.1:3055030-3077530 GCA_028023455.1 Epiperipatus broadwayi
CATTTCAACAAAAAATTTTATTAGTAATAAATAGTGATTACATTTTGATAATGGATAAGTTAATGAATAAATTGTACAATAATATTATAAAAAGTTCTGATTAACATATGGCTAGAATATGTTAGTTAGTAGTTGTTATACACTTATGTGGTTAGGTATAATGAAGGGTTTGTGTAGAATATGAGAAACTGAGAACTTGATGAATGTTATTAGCTTTTTTTTTTTTTTTTTTTAATAACACGACTATTTTCTTTTTAATATTGTCTATTCTAGAATTCTGGGTAGGTGGGAGTTGACAATCAGGAAAAGGATAGAGCGGTTAGAGACCAGGTGTCGTCAAAGACTTTACTGGAGGCAAGGAGCTGATCACGTTTCTTGATTTTTTTGAGAGTCTGGTAAAACAATGGTATGATTTGTGGCGGGGGTAATTCCATGAGAGTTTTGCATCTCACTATCCATATGGAATAAAGGACAAAGATAGAGAGCCTTATTATTGAAAAAGTTCCACTATTAATGGCATTTTCAAGTGAGAAAATCATTTCAGATCTTATGTAAGAATTGATTATGATTATATCTTTCAGTATTTTAAGTCTTGGACAGCGGTGTATAATATGGTCTGTGGTTTCATCTTCACGAGCACATAAACCACATATAGGGTCAATGCTAGTAAAACCTCTTCGGTGATAAAGAAACCAATTTGTGGGAAGCGCATCAAGATTAATTTTAATGATGAAGTCCAGGAATTTGGGTTCAAGGCTCCATCTTTTGAAGTGTGTAATGAGTCTTTGGTTGGTTATTTTTAGGCTGGTTTTAATGGGTTGTTGATTATAGTTGATTAGATTGTATGCTTCCCACAAAGTGATTTTTTGGTTAAGGTTAGAGGACATCGTCGGGTTATAAAGTTGTAGATGATCTATTAGCAATGATATCCATGAACTGGAAAAGGGCGGGGGACGATCAGTTGGTGTAATTTTTTCATAATGTTGGAGTATCCATAGGAGAGGATCAGATTATGTAGAATATTGTGAGTTTTTTGTAAAATGATTGCCTGTATTGAGTGGAATGACAGTCCATTGAACCTGCGTGGTCGTTGGATACCTCGCAAGCTAATGGCAACAGTCCTTCCTCTCCAGAGAAGTTTGGTGCATAATCGGTTAATTTTATTTTGAAACTGTTTAGTGATTTTAATGAATGGAAGATAATATGAGATTTTTGGCATTATGATCATGTTGAGGAGGCTAACCTTTCCATATAATGAAAGGTATACTCTAGAGAGTGAAGTGGTGATGGCTTCAGTTGATTGGAGGATTGCATCTTGAATCATTCTTGCCATTGCAGTTGGAGGTTTGAAGATTGGGAAGCCAAGGTATCTTTGTGGTTTAGCAGAAAAGGAAGAGTTGATTTGTTTACCAGACATTATCTTCCAGATGGAAGATTTGTTAAAATTTATTTGTAGGCCAAGTTTCACTGTATTTCTGTTTAAGATGTTCATGAGATGGGGAAGGTATTTAATGGTGGGAAGCACAACCATGATGTCATCTATGTATGCGAATACATTGAAATCTTTATTGAGAGAAGGAAGGAATATTCCAGGGAGGTTTTTTTCTATATCCACCAGAAGAGGGTTGATGTATGCTGTGAAGAAAAGGGCACTGAGCGGAGATCCTTGAGGGATCGACTTGTATGGCTTGAAACCTGGAGTGATCTTGCCATCAAGAGAGAGAAAAATCTCTCTGTTGTTGAGCAGATTGCTGATAATCTGAACAATTGCAGCTGGAATGTCGTATTCCATCAGAATATCCAGAAGGGTGTTGATCTGTACTGAATCGAATGCTGCTGCAACATCCAGTTGGACGGCAATAGGTTTGGATTTACGATGTACTCTGATATGATTGAACAGTGCAGTTATATTGGACATAGCATGCGAGGTTGATGATCCCTTTTTTCCGTATTGGTTTGGCGAGATATTGCTAAGAATTTGAGGTTGGATTTGGTCCTTAATGACTGACTCTATAATCTTGATAAGCAGTGGGGTCATGGATATTGGTCGGATACTGTTAATGTCGTTTAGTGGTTTTGCTTTTTTAATAAAAGGCACAAGTGCCACAGGGTAAAGATCTGCTATGTTTCTGTAGCCGGAAGCTAGGTGATCTATCATTTTTTTAATAATTGGAACAGTGAATTGACTGAGGTGTTTGAGAAGGAAATTTGGGATGCCGTGAAGGCCAGGATGAATGCTGTCAGGGAGTGATGATATCTTCTTTTTAATTTGGATTTCTGTGATGCCATGTTCGCTGGGGTCTCCAGCATCCAACCAGCTGTTTACTGGAGGGGCTCCATCTTTTTGCATTAATTGGCAGAATTGTTTGCTGATGTGCTGCATCATTGGATAGCCAATGAGATTGGTACCATTAGTATAAATGGATGTGGGAGTGATTTGTTTTTTATTGTAACCCAGTGCCCATCTGAGGTAGTCTCTCGTCCAGCAGTGTTGTTGTGCTAAGAAGCATTTGGCTCTTCTGATGGAAATATATTCTGCAAGGGATTTTTGCTTGATTTTGTAGAGGTTTTTAAGGAAGATAATTTTTTCTGTATTTGTGAAATTTTGCTGTGATGCTTGAAGTTGTATATTAATGTCTGTTAGGTCATTTAGAAGACCATTTGGTCCTTTGATTTTCCTGGTGTGGTGATTTAATATGGACTGAAGAATTCCGATGAAGGAAAACCAGCCCTCCTCAGCAGGGAGGGAAAGGATGTTTATTTTCTGGAAATAGATGTATGACTCAGACACTATCGCTTCGGTCATGTTTGATTGGGTGATCATGCGCATGGTTTTTCCAGGTCCATCTATAGGTGTAGGGATTGAGATAGGCGTGAGTTGTAAGATCAGAGCCATATGATCGGAGAAAGCAACAGGGGTTAAGGCTGCATCAAGGTTGAAATGGAGGTCTGGGGTGTAGTAAACCAGATCAATTAGGGACTTTTTAGTTTTAGTATAGAAAGAGTAGGCTTCGGGTGGGAAGAAGCCCTCTCCACACATTAATCTGCGATTTATTAGATGCAAAAATCTCTTGTTGAAGTCATTGTAGGTGGTGTTAAAGTCTCCGAGAAGAATGGTAGGGGAGGCTCTGCTAGCGTTGATGGCATTTAGGATATGAACTATTTTTAGATATTGAGAGGTGTCTTTGGCTGTATAAATATAAGCTATGATGATCGGATAACCCCAATAATCTATTTCTATAATAATAATATTGGCATCTAGGAATAGAATGTTGAAACTTTTTGGTGGTGCTGATTTGCTAAGAAGAATACCGACTCCACCTGAAGCTGAATGGCCGATGGAAAATCTAGTAAATCCGAGAGAGGAGAGAAGAGATATTATTTTATGGTCAGTCTTATAGTGATGTTTGGTTTCGCCCATAAGAAGTATATGTGGGGAGCAGAGTGAGAGCCAGTTTTTAATAGCAAGAACTCTATCGATTGAGTTGATGCCGCGAATGTTTATGCCAGCTATTTTGCAGAACATGATAGATTAATCCAAACCGTCCTCAGCAAAGTGATCCAAGTGAATGTGGGACATCTCTATATTAATGAGGTCTGATGTTGTTAGGCAGTCAGAGACTTGTGATTGAACTTGTAGATGGCTTGGTGATATATTTGTTGGTTGAGGAATCGCATCCATGAAGTCTTCGGTGTCTGATGGAGTAGAGTAATCTGTCTGAGATTCATCGGGAGAATCAATGGTATCTAAGGTTGTAAGATCCATGGTTTTCCTCTTTTTTTCTATGGATTTGTGAAGCTTTGAGTTGGATTTATCGGAGATTTGTTTGTTAGAGGGGGGTGGTGAGTAAAGTACCGGGTGGGAGCTGTCATCATCAGAGCTTGATTTATCTGAGCGAATTGATTTTCTTTTAATTTTCTTAATTGTATTTTGGGTATTTGTTGTGTCAATTTTTTGAGGATTTTGAAGTTGATTAGTGTTGTTTTCCTTTTCCTGTTCTTTTGATAGTAGTGTTATTTTATTGTCATAAGATTTTTGTTCGAATTTTAGACTTGAGACATTCTCTGTTTGCTGTAACAGTTGTGAATCTTCGATCATGCTGACTTTCGGGTTGGGTGTTTGATGGATCTTTTCGTCTGGTAGGTTAATTCTTGCAGGAGTTGAAGAATTGCAGATAGTTTGTGGTTCACTCTGTTTAGGGTTGTTATCAGTTGTTTTAAGCTGGTTAGGAGTTATATTGGAAGAATTGTTTTGACATTTTTTGAGTGTATTTTCTTCATCGCCTGGGTTTATCTTGTTCTCTTTAGATGGTTTGGTCATATTATCTTCTTTTGTAGAAAGAGTTTGACCTAATATTATTTCTTGGGGATTAGTATAAGTTGTTTCGAATGTTTGATCTTGAGTATTATTAGTTTGCGTGATTGGTTTAGGAGCAGTATTTGTTGTTGTTTGGTTCTCTGATTTACTACTATTAGTGTAAAGGTTGACGTTTGTTCTTTCTTGAATATTTTCATTTTGAAATATAGTTTTGGATGTGGAAGGTTTTGTTGGAGGATTTATTTGAATCTGAATATCTGGGTTTGTGAGGTTGCTGTTTGAATTAGTCCTATGTGATGATTGTCTATTTAAGGACTTGTTAATAGGTCTACCAGGACATTTGTGAAATTTATTCATTTTAATACCACAGTGTGTGCATATTCTTGCTGCACAGTCTTTAATGAGGTGTGTTCTTTGAAGGCAGAAGAAACATTGTGGTTGTACTCCTCTGAATGTCAAAACCATAGGAGAGCCTCTTGCTGTAATAATAGTGGGTATGTCAGTGGGTATAATGTTTTTCTTTAATGTAAGTGTGAAGGTAACTGTATTGGACAGGATTTGATCTTCGAAGTGAGGATTTAATAGGTGTTTAAATTTGCTAACTGAACCATAATTAATAAGGATGTCTTGTATTTCTTGTTCATTTAAGTGGGCAAGGCAGTTTTGAATTCTGCCAGATAGTGTAACTGGACGGTTCATATCTATGGAGCATAGTATATAATTTCCTAAAGATTTGTAGTTATTTTTAAAATTCATTCGGTCTGCCCACGTTTTAAACTCTACGATCACATAGCGGTCATTGGGATGATTAAGGATCATGTGAATGCCTCTGCCTAATTGCTTTTGATTGATTAGACTGTAGAGTTGTTCTACAGGGAATTTATATAAAGCACATTGATGATTTGTTATGGCTAAGATTAAAGACTTATCGCTGTAATAGTTTGCAAACGATTTATATAGAGAGTTGGGTATCGTTTTGTTGAACTCATTGTTTATTTCTAGGAACATATCATCGTTAATATTGTTTATATTAAAAGAGACATTTTCCTGCGTGTTTGATTCTTTTTCTATGTCTAATTCTGTGAGATTCAAATATAATTCGTTGAGATTATCGGCCTTAATATTTTCAGAGATGCTCTCAGAATTTTTTGACCTTACGATATTTGCGTACGTAGTGGGATTTTCCAATATTGATATTGAGGTAATTGGTTTAGCTTGCACGTTAGCTGATGTAGCAATGGATTGTTCTGAGCTAAAATCTTTGATTGTTTTAGAATGAAATTTATCAGTTTTATAATTTATTTCTTCTTTTTTATTTTTAAATTTACTGTTGACAAACGGTACTGACACAGTACTGGTTTTGTCGACCTCTGGTGGAAAATGTTTTACTTTAAAAATTTCGTCGGTATCATTTTGTTGGTAATTTTGTTTATTTCCAGATATAGTTTTAATTGAATTGTTGGGCAAAGGAAATTGCTCATTATAATCTTCTGTGGTTGAGTAAAGGCTTCGGAGAGGTAATGATTGGTTTTCGCTTGTATCAATAGTTTCGCTTGACGAGATATTTATTCTATTGTTTGTATTAGGGGTAAGTTGAATATTTTCTAAACTTTTGTTGATATTTGCAATGGAATTTTCTTTTGATTTACTCATTTGTGGGTTTTTATTTGTTGTAACGGGTGGTTTAGATGCATTTAGATTAGATCTAAGGCTATACAATTTACGGCCGATGGCCGCATTGTTGGGTTGAATGCTGAGATCGGGGCTTACTTTATTTTTAGTTTTATCGGTTATATTATCACTTTCCATCATATAAAATGATTAAAAAGTTGACTTACCTTGAATAACAGACGTAAAGGTAAAGGGACAGTCGTCCCGTCTTCCTAAAACTGTAAAACACTAAGGGACGCTTTTTAAGACTAGTTACGAAGATGGCTGCCAAAAGCGGAAGTATGTATCTAACAACTATTAACTAACTTTTCACTGAAGAGAGCAAAATCTCAAAAACAGTCTTAGGATGGGGACAATCCAAGATAAAGATTTCAAATAATTTCTCTTGTAGCATTTATCACCAAAAACTTTAGAGCTATTAACAGTCTTTACATATTATATATTGGTAATTCAAGCTATATAGATCATGTGATGTATGACTTAATTTCATAAATATATTTTATTTTGCTTTATTCCACTTTTTTTATTTGTTTTTACTTTAACTATAAGAAATTTTTAAATTAAAATTATTGTCTTATTAAAATGTTTTGTTTTGCATAATTAACTCTCTGATAATATCCAATGCTTCACAGAATACTATGACAGTTTTATTTGCTTTAGTTTTGAAATATTATTTAGTGAACTATCTTTAATATTATTTTGATGGTTTTATATTCACTTGATTGTAAAACTTGAAAATAAAGTAAATATTGATTTATAACTTTAAAAAAATCTAAAGATGTCAGAAATTCATAGAAAAAACTACAAATGAACTGTCAAAAGTCTAAAAGCTTCCTGATTGATAAATTCTTTGATTTTGAGAATATGAACACACTTTTAAACTATCATTTCACTGTTGGTAACAATGAGGGAAAAATTTTCATAATTTCATAGTTTATTATAGTAATTATTAAAAAAATATACTTATGTCTATTTACATTTAGATTTTTTAAAAAATGTTTCATTTTTAAAAATACAAGCTAAAAAATTTGAAATTCTGATAAAAAGGAGATTATAATTGTTAAGATTATTATGATCCATCAAATATTGTAGTAAAAGAATATTGAATTTTTAGAATAATTTAATAAATATAAATGTAATTTTAATTTTTAGAACAGAATTTCATAGCTTTATGATGATTTAATAATTATTTGTTCATATTTAAAAAACGGAATTTATTCAACAAAGATTTCATTAATTTAATTTTTTCAATATCATTTTGACAATTAGCTAATAAAAAAAAAGTAATTATTCTCATTATGTATTTCACATTAATATTTTTTTCACACACACACACACACACATATATATATATATATGGAAAATTCAAATATTAGTTTTAAGAATATTTTTCATTTGTAAATATATATTTCTGGTTACACAAAGACTAATATTGAATAAAACTTTTAATTCTAAATTAAAATATTGAATTATTTACATAAATTGTCACTAGGGAGTCATGAAAAAATGTTAAAATGCTGAAGAGCTAACCCTCCTGTACTCTGATGGTTTTCTTTATTCTCACTTGCTATAATCTTTCAACTTTTATTTTAATATTAAATCATTATTATTTATCAGAATATAATAAATTTGACCTCATTTGATAGATATTTTTGTTTATAAATAAAATGAATTCTAAAAAAATCACATTTGACTTTCAGAAATATTTTAAAAATTAGATTTTCATCAAAATAAATTACCATTTTATTATTCAATTGTCAGGAAAATAAGAGTGAGTTTTCAAAATGATTGAAATCTTCTTTGTTTGACATTTGTATATAAAATATAAATGAATAATTATTAATATCTAGTGAGTCTATCTTTATGCTTATGCTTTAAAAGTTGGGAATGTTTTAATAATTTTTATGATATTGCTATATTTTCTATCAAACTGTTAGGAATGATATTTTCTAGACAAATCTTATTTCCTGTCAGTGTAATTTTTATAGTAATATTATTCAGAGAAATATAATCTTTTATATTTAAAAATAAAATATTTGTATAAAAAATAAATATATAATAATATATTTTCTTCATTTTTAATAATTATCACACAATTATTATGCAAAAATCATCATAAACTTTCCAAAAAAAATCAAGTTTTAGTTATTAGTAATATTTTCTTGAAGTAGTATCACAAAATTTGAGATTTCCAAGAATACGATTTGCACACATTACTGTGGAGTTTTGAAAGCTTTGATATTCCTGCATTTTTAAACATTCTGACTTCTGTAGAAATGTTTTGAAATTAAAATATTAATAAAAAAAAATATATGTGAATTTTAATGCTAGGGGAAAAAGTTAGCAAAATTTCCCAACAGAGAGCGATAGATGCAAATTGAATTTCTAGATTTTTCAGACAAGGGTCTGAACACCTGAATAAATGATAGAGGTTTTTAATTGAATTTAATTTTATTCAATTAATAGTAGCTCAGGTCATAGACTTAGAGGCAGAAGCATATATATACATAGAATTTCTATATATATATATATATATATATATATATATATATATATATATGTATATATATATATATATATATGCATAGAAATTCTATGTAAATATTTGAATAATGCGTTAAATGATATTCAGTGTAAAGAACAGACTAATTTCTAACATTATATAGCTACGTTTCAGACAAGAAACATATTCTTTTCAAATGCATCTATGCTAAAATAGCAAGGGTTACTTATAGTAATAATTTTTATTTTATTTAATGATGTAAACATTATAAACATAAAATCACAATTAAATATATCCAAACCAACTTACCAATACCTCCAAAGGAAAAAGGGTATTTTTTACATTACATAGTTATGTTCCAGTCAATAAATATATTTTGGTCAAATATGCTAGAGATTTGAACTATGGTGGCCCATGGAATTTTTAAACAGGGGTGCTCTATTAAAGTATTGCCATCAAAAAGCAAGGAAAACAAAACTAAGCATTTTTAATTTTGCAACCACACAACCATTATATTTTCCATTCTTAATCATTGCTAAAAGATGTAATGTATTTTTTTTTCTCTCATGTGTCATAGCATCAGCCGGGAAGCAAACCCGTTCTTTGGCTTTTAGTAACTACTGTTTGACAAATAGTAATATCTGGAGGAAATAACCATAAATTTTATTTCCACTTTTTCTGGTAGTGTCAACAGGGAAAATATAATTTTTAAATATATTTAACACTAATATATATCAGGATAAATATCCAATATAATATTTCTTTTATTTTGTTATATTTTTATGTAATATACGTTTATATGTTAATTTACAAAAGTTAAATAAAAAAGAACCCTGAATATTTTATTGCTCATTCTAAATGTAATAATAAAACTTATTCCCTCTAAAGAGAAACCAGAATAGATAAACATACTAAGTTCAGATAACTATTGATGCTGCAGCTATGCAAATGAATCTCAGTGAACCTTGCTGAAATTCCCAGAATATCAATTGGCAGTGTCTTTAAATTAAAATAATTCCTTTTATAAACGATTTAATTAATTGCATTTACATACTAATTATGCAAAATATTGAATTATTTATTATTGATATTTTTAAGCACAAATTTAATAATTAATTTTTGTATTCATTTATTGGGGTGGGGATACTGCAGTATAGTAGAACCTATGGACTAGCCAACACTAGATTTAAATGCTTGCGTCCATTTTATAATAGGAATATAGCTTCTTTTTTTTTTCCATGTGTCGTAGCATCGGCCGGGACGCGAACCCACAACCGTCTGCAACCAACTACTTGCTTGCATGGCGTCTGCAATACCTCTTGGCTAATAACGCAAGACCAATATAGCTTCTTATATTAATAGTTTTACAGTCTCTTTATTTAACAGTGTGTATATTGTCAACACAATATCTTACTCAAATATATCTAAACCAACTTCACAATATTAAAAATAAATCATATAGCTTGTTTGGAAAAGGGAAAAGATTTTAAGATATTGGAGTATCAAGATATCAATCTGAAATGTGATTTAGGGATTTCAGCATTTGAGTTTGCAGCTTAACTTTTGCACAGAACAATTTAAGATTTTGCAACATTAAACACAAAGTACAAATGATAAATGCAATTTCTATACCGTTTGTAACATATACAGTTCACCATCAAATATTTAATTCTATATTTAATTTAATACACTGTACAGGCCTATGCACACCTGCACATATAATGTAATATATATGGGATTCAAACTCAGACTGTCACACGGCCCTTAACTCTTCATGCCATCTCATATTGCTGACCCACCTGATCACACACATGTTGAAAAGATAAATAATCACCAATATACATATTTCATGCTAAACCAACAATCATCAGTTAGTCCAGATTACCATCTCCACACATATATACAATCAGTGCTCAAATGGACAGGCTTCAAACTACTCCAACCCACAACTCTTCAGCCGTCCATTTCGTTGAAAATCTGATGATGGAATGTTTAAAACCCACGTTAGTGCCAATGTTGTCATTCTACCCATGTTGACGTTAGATATTCTGACCCCTCAGGTACCGGAGAATAATTCATTTTGTATTTCTATATATATAATAATAAACAAAATTGAAGTTAATTAGTTTTATAAATTTTGCCCTTCTTAAAGTAATATATTAATTTTTTAATTCTATTAATTGTCATTGCTGGAAGTAAAATGATTAACTCGTTCCTGTTAAGATAAGAAGTAGAGCAGAAATTTTTATTTATTTTTTAAAAATAAATTAGCTAAGAAAGTATCTAAAAGTCACCAAGGTTTTGTGTACATCATTCCTGAACGTATAAGTAAATACATCAAACCAGACGTTTCTTTTCTTTACATTTAAATTGCACCCCATACGCTTGACTTTCGCTATTTAAAAGGGTGTGAACAAGAATTTATTTTATTATTATTATTTTTTAACTGAACAAAAATGGAATCCGATTATTTAATAGTAGTTGAAAAGATACGGTTAAACGCATCAATAGGCATTTGAACATTGTTAAATTAAGATCAGTTTAAACAATCATTTATTTCAATTTATTACTGGTTAAAAAAAAATGCTATTTTTAAAGCGTTAAATTTCTAATTATAAATTTAATGGTACAGCAATTAGAAAATTTAATTTACACAGTTTACAAATCTTACTGACTATAATTAACGGTTGTAGACATTAGAGAGGGGTAAAACAAACGTACTAATGATTATTGTAAAAAGTGCTTCTTCGTCTTAGTAAACTTGTAATATACCTTTACCTTGGAGTATGACTGACTTTTATGTAAAAATTTGCCGTATCAATATAAATTTATACATTCTATTTTGAATTAAAATCGATTATTTGCTTTAAGAATTGTTAAAAAAAAATTGATTTTTTTTAAAATAACTACTATCTAAAAATAGAGAATACTTATGTACTAGATCTGCTGCCTGTGTTTGCGACGGCGAAATATCATATATTTTTCCAGTGTGGGGGGGAGGGGATGGCAGACTGTATATTAAAATATCACAACTATAGTATTCTGCCGTTGCAAACAGAGACACCCCCCCCGCCACTGAAGAAAAGTATGGCATAAGTGCCAAATAAAGGGCAACCTTCATGCTAAAAATGTATAGAATAGTTCAGAGGTTATTCATTATATAATTTACAATTTATGTTTTGAGTATAGAATTAATATATCATTAATGTACTTTAATTTTCATCTAGTGTTCTTGCCAATAAACCGAACATGATCACCATTTGTAGTTAAAAAGAGATAAAAGGTGGCTTCTGGAGAGTTGCATTAGATCCTGAGATCCAGGTGCATTCCTTTCAGATCCAAGGCTCCTCACTGATGAAGACAATAAGCCAGAAACTAGTCTGGGATATTGGATGAGTAGACCTTAGATGGGGATTTTATGCACAAGCCTTCTGGTATCCATCGATTACTCTGGCTTGTACTGAGTGGCAATACGTATAGAGAGTTTTGCCTGTTTAATAGTTTTCTTGCAATAGAATCAGTACTTTCATTTATGACATATCTAAAATAAAGAAAATTTTGAATTGTTAATGATTATAAAAGCCAAAAAAAGCTTGTTAATTCAATTGAACAGGCAATTAAAATCATACTTCGATCACATCTAAGTGTATTAATATTACATTTTAAAAATGTAAACATTAGCTAAAGTATAATCAATTTAGAATTAAAATTCCCCATGAACATTATTTTGTCTGTTGCAAAAATATGGTGTTCATAATTGTAAAATATGGTCATAATAATTATAAGACATATAAAAATTTTTTTTGTACATTATGCAGTTAGTAATCAATTTTACATGATCAAAGATTACTAAATAGAAGTTAAAAATATTTATTCAATTTTAAATCAATAATCTTCTAATTTATTTCTGTAATATTCAAGATATTGGTCTTTGGAAAAATAAAACAAATAACATTGGCAAAAGTAAAAAAAATTTAATAATTTATATTATTAAAGGAATGGAAATCAACTGTACATTACATTTCTTTTTTACTTAATATCTATTGTATTTATGCAAAATAAATAAATTAACCAACTGTTGCTCCAAAAAAAAAAAAAAAAAAAATTAATAGTCCCGGAATAAAAAAAAAAAAAGTTTTATTGGTTAGATATTTATTTCAAAAATAAAATGTTAATAACAGAATATAAAGTATATTAAAGACAAAATTTAAAATGTACATAATATTAAATTATTATTTTTTCTATATGCTTTATTTTAATTTAATAATTGTGATTTAGGAAATATTCATTGGCTAAATAAGAAGCAAAATGGTGGACTATCAATGAACAAATTTTTCACACAGTATATTTACTAACAGATTACTACTTATTTATTGTTGATAATGTTATTAAAATGTTTACCTATTAATTAATGCTTTTTTCAATTGAAGTTTTATTTTGTTAATTGGGATTTTATTTATTTTGAATTCAAGACAACAAATTAATTTTTTATATAAGAGTTTTGATTCATGAAAAATTATTGAGAATCAATTGATCTCACAATCTAGCATAATGGTGTATGCACACACACACTATATATATATATATATATATAACCATCGGAGCTCCAAGAATAGATGGATTCATTCTATTTTTGATTCTTTGTTCAACATTAAGAGTGCTTTTCATTCATAGCCTGGGTGAGGGTAATTTACTCCCTTTGTTTATATATAAATATATTAATCAAATGCCTTTATAACTCAGGAATTTGTAAGATGTTTAAACATCAGAAGTAACAGAATTGAGCATGATCTGAGCCCATTAAGCTCAGTTTGCAATTCTTACCACTGCACCAAACTATCTAGGGTAATACATAACTTATTTTTGTTCAATGCATAGTCTGTTTTGTAAACACATTTTATTATCTGTCTGTTTTGTTAATCAAGAAATAATGCATTGGCTAGCACAAAACATTATTTGTGAAACTTCACATAGTATATTGTTTAATTTATAAACAATCCTTTTTTCTCTTGACCACCTATATCATTATTTTAGTAATATGATTATTCCAACATGATACCTGTTTATCTTTCACTCATGTATTTCTCTTTTGATCTCTCCTTTTGATTCTTAATATACATATCTCTATATTTCTCTATAAGTCTGAACTCTTTGTATTCCTTTCTTGTTAAGTGTCCAAGTCTCAGATTAATAACTAAATATTGGAAAAACACACTTCATAATTTTTTTTTCTTTTGAGCAGATAGTCATCTTTTCTTTTAATGTTAAGTTAAATTGACCAAAAGTATTTCCTTCAAATTTAATTCTACGATTAATTTTACTCAGTATACTTCTATACATATTAACTCTTTCTTAAAGCAACATAAAAATCTTTCAGTCAGAGAAATGACTGATCACTTAACCGTGCTTGTACAGATATCTACTAAATATTTTGCATTTTTTTTCAAAAACAACAAAATTACATTTAAATATTAATTTTTTAATTAATAAAGAGTCTGAAGAGGTCAGTATAATAGAATAGATGGCAAAGCCAAAATATTTTAATCCTTCATGTATTAGTGGATTGAGTCTTTGTAATCTGTTTCAAGTTTGCAACATTAGTTTGAAACATTTTTTGGAATTACTAAAAACTTGATTTTTGTGTAAAGTTCATTAAAATTCATCACCATTTTTATGCAGTAATTGTATTATAATTATTAGAAATCAAAAGTTTATATGATTACACATTTATTTTATAGGTATATGTTTTATTTTTAAAAGTAGAATGCAATAAATTCCAGCATAATGCTAGCAGAGAAAACTGTCACTGTGTTAGATGTTTTGAGATATTCTATAAATTGTAAAGCAATGTTAATATTTTAAAGCAGTATTTGATAATTGTTTTCAAAAATTAACATACATTTATTCACATTATAAAAATAAATCTTAATTAAAGATTTATTCAATTTCTGAATCACATGTTTAAACTGTTTTTTTTTTGCTGACCTTTGGATAATGAAAATGTAGTTGATTTTATTACAAATTCATTTTGTCAATAGTTAAAAAGTTCAAACATGATTTGTTAGAATGTTTCTATTTGTAAGTGTACACTTTTACCAACTCAGGTCCTATATTAAAATCAAGAGTTGTAAAATTATAAAAATTGTCATGAGAGAGAACAATGGGTTTATTGCCCTGTAGAAAAATTGATAGTCTAATCAATCTTTGTCTCTTTTGTGACACAGAGTAATCTAAAGATTGCTGTTGCATTTTGATGAATATTTATCAGAAATTGACATTATTGTGCATGCTTTATTTATAAAGTAAATTACTTTTTATAATCTACAAATGTTGACATTATGACAACATGCATTTTCTAGTCCTCCATAACCACTCTTATAATCTACTGTACCATAACTGCTTTTAAATTTATCTTGATTTGGTCAGGTTAGAGGGAGACATTAGTTTGAGTTCAAAATTTTATAAAGAATTATTGTAATATCTTAATATAAATTTATATAGAAAATGGATAAGAAAAACAATAGATCTGTAATTTATATTATCTTCCTTTTCACTTTTTAAAATTATTAGCATCCACTATTGCATTCTTAAAATCAGCAGAAATACATTTAATACTTAAGCATTTGGCATATTACTTTATCACTTTTGGAAGCTGTTTTATTCTTCATAGATTTAACTTCATATTTGACTTTATTATTTAAAACAGTTGTAATTTCCAAAACTTTTTTATACTTGAAAAAAAAGTTTTTTATGCTTAATTTATGAATGCCTTATGCAATTTCAGTTATAAAAGAGTAATAAATTTAAGAATTTGCTCTGTCAGTTTTATTACCCAAATATAACATTACCTGCTGAGTAATTAATCATTTCATTTGTTTAATTTATGAATGTGAGGTTTAGATACTTAACTTGATAACTCTCATGTGCAATGAGAAGCATTAGATGTTTCTGTCAGAGGAAACATGGTTATTCTGCTGCATTAGATTACTGTTTTATTATTATTGTAAATCATTTTAGGATAAGATTTTTTAAAAATAACTTAGATTCTCATAAACAAGGCGAAACTCTCCATACAGTAGTGCCACCCTCTGCCAACCAGAGTAATCAATATATGCCAGAATGCTTGGGCATAAAATCCCTATCTAATGCCTACTCATCCAATATCCCCAGACTAGTTTCTGACTTGTGGCCTTTGTCAGTGAGGAGCTTGAGTAGGTATTAGATAGGGAGTTTATGCACAAGCCTTCTGGCATCGATTGATTACTCTGCTTGGCAAAGGGTGGCACTACTGTATGGAGAGTTTTGCCTTGTTTGTAAACAATTATGTGCTAGTATAAGAGATGGTGATCATGTGATGCTTAATGGTTTAACTTAGATTCTTCTTTACTACTTTTATCGATTTTTTTATTGAAAAAAATCTGAAGAGTTCAGTATTTTATGGATAGTTGATTAAGATCTAAACAACTTTACTCTATTGTTTTGAACATAAAAAAATGCCTTGAGAGTATTCACTTCCTTCTGGACTCATTTTCATGCAAAGTTTTTGAAATAAAAAAATATAATTTTGGTGCTTGCAGATAAATTATTTTTGTTTATTTTTAATATTAATTAGTTGACAATTATTTAAAACAACTTTTATTTTTAGAAGTAGAAATTAATACACTTGATTATAATATAAACAAAGAAAGTCATAGCACATGCGATATCATTATCTATCAGAATTGACATGGTGTCAAAATCTTTTCAAATATTATAATTATAAAGCAAATATTAGATTTTAAAGCTGTGTTTGATAGGTTTATCATAAATATATGTTTGTTTGTTCACATTAAAAAATTTAAATACTAATGAATTCACATATTTTATGGGAGAGTTTCTTTTGCATTAATGTATGGTTGTTGTGTTATGTAATTATGTCCTTTGTTTATGTTTACATTTCAGTTTTTAAATATTTAAAAAGATCGAATGGAATTTTTAAGAATGTTATTTGTTTATAAAATAAAATAAAAAAAAAATCAATCCAATTTATTGAGTTTTAATATAAAATAAAGACTTTATAAGAAGTGAATAGTTGAGAATTTCCAAAAACTTTCACTAGATGTAACCAAAAAGAAAGTCACAATTAAGGGTTAACCGAAAAACTATGCAAAGCTTTTGACCACACAATGAAGTGTGAGAAACTTATAATGACATTAACATAAAGATGCTTGATGGAAAATAAATGTACAAGAAAATGACAGTTTTCATTGATAATATTGAAAGATTTAAAAAATTAAAATGAATTTGGGCTGGACATGTGTTCAATCAATGAACAACAAATATTTTAAATTGGATTTAAGAATGATGGGTGGGATAAAATGTTTATTGTTTTTGCAGTGATGTGAGGTGATACTATGGATTGGAGAAACTGGATTAAACATGAAAAGTCTTTCTCCTATGATGAATTGATAATCATTGAAAATAATCAAATATATATATATATATATGATAAACAAAAATGCAAGTTAAAAAACTTGCTAACGCTTGTATTTATGTCCACAGATGGCGTCCTACCAAAAACACCTATCAAGCGTATATTTCGTTTACATAAACGTCAGAGTAGTTAGTATTCACTATCTCTAACTATAATTCCACTTTCAGATCATGATTTCAAGCTATTTGCTATCGTCAGAAAGACAGGAATAAAGAAACTAGATCTAAATACAAACTCTGAGCGTTTATGAAACAATTTCTATTCAGCTTGCAAGCGTGAATTTTTTAGACACGTAATGTCTTCAAACTCAGCATAGCAAACCAGATAGCTATATGGGTCTGATCTCAGTTCAGCATCACCACATAGTAGAAGCCTCTGCAATCTATATCATTGCAAGAAAGACCTCAAAGGTACATTTATGATAAACAAAAATGCAAGTTAAAAAACTTGCTAACGCTTGTATTTATGTCCACAGATGGCGTCCTACCAAAAACACCTATCAAGCGTATATTTCGTTTACATAAACGTCAGAGTAGTTAGTAATCACTATCTCTAACTATAATTCCACTTTCAGATCATGATTTCAAGCTATTTGCTATCGTCAGTGAAAGACAGGAATAAAGAAACTAGATCTAAATACAAACTCTGAGCGTTTATGAAACAATTTCTATTCAGCTTGCAAGCGTGAATTTTTTAGACACGTAATGTCTTCAAACTCAGCATAGCAAACCAGATAGCTATATGGGTCTGATCTCAGTTCAGCATCACCACATAGTAGAAGCCTCTGCAATCTATATCATTGCAAGAAAGACCTCAAAGGTACATTTATGATAAACAAAAATGCAAGTTAAAAAACTTGCTAACGCTTGTATTTATGTCCACAGATGGCGTCCTACCAAAAACACCTATCAAGCGTATATTTCGTTTACATAAATGTCAGAGTAGTTAGTATTCACTATCTCTAACTATAATTCCACTTTCAGATCATGATTTCAAGCTATTTGCTATCGTCAGTGAAAGACAGGAATAAAGAAACTAGATCTAAATACAAACTCTGAGCGTTTATGAAACAATTTCTATTCAGCTTGCAAGCGTGAATTTTTTAGACACGTAATGTCTTCAAACTCAGCATAGCAAACCAGATAGCTATATGGGTCTGATCTCAGTTCAGCATCACCACATAGTAGAAGCCTCTGCAATCTATATCATTGCAAGAAAGACCTCAAAGGTACATTTATGATAAACAAAAATGCAAGTTAAAAAACTTGCTAACGCTTGTATTTATGTCCACAGATGGCATCCTACCAAAAACACCTATCAAGCGTATATTTCGTTTACATCTGGTTTGCTATGCTGAGTTTGAAGACATTACGTGTCTAAAAAATTCACGCTTGCAAGCTGAATAGAAATTGTTTCATAAACACTCAGAGTTTGTATTTAGATCTAGTTTCTTTATTCCTGTCTTTCACTGACGATAGCAAATAGCTTGAAATCATGATCTGAAAGTGGAATTATAGTTAGAGATAGTGAATACTAACTACTCTGACATTTATGTAAACGAAATATACGCTTGATAGGTGTTTTTGGTAGGACGCCATCTGTGGACATAAATACAAGCATTAGCAAGTTTTTTTAACTTGCATTTTTGTTTATCATAAATGTACCTTTGAGGTCTTTCTTGCAATGATATAGATTGCAGAGGCTTCTACTATGTGGTGATGCTGAACTGAGATCAGACCCATATAGCTATCTGGTTTGCTATGCTGAGTTTGAAGACATTACGTGTCTAAAAAATTCACGCTTGCAAGCTGAATAGAAATTGTTTCATAAACGCTCAGAGTTTGTATTTAGATCTAGTTTCTTTATTCCTGTCTTTCACTGACATAGCAAATAGCTTGAAATCATGATCTGAAAGTGGAATTATAGTTAGAGATAGTGAATACTAACTACTCTGACGTTTATGTAAACGAAATATATGCTTGATAGGTGTTTTTGGTAGGACGCCATCTGTGGACATAAATACAAGCGTTGGCAAGTTTTTTAACTTGCATTTTTGTTTATCATAAATGTACCTTTGAGGTCTTTCTTGCAATGATATAGATTGCAGAGGCTTCTACTATGTGGTGATGCTGAACTGAGATCAGACCCATATAGCTATCTGGTTTGCTATGCTGAGTTTGAAGACATTACGTGTCTAAAAAATTCACGCTTGCAAGCTGAATAGAAATTGTTTCATAAACGCTCAGAGTTTGTATTTAGATCTAGTTTTTTTATTCCTGTCTTTCACTGACGATAGCAAATAGCTTGAAATCATGATCTGAAAGTGGAATTATAGTTAGAGATAGTGAATACTAACTACTCTGACGTTTATGTAAACGAAATATACGCTTGATAGGTGTTTTTGGTAGGACGCCATCTGTGGACATATATATATATATGAAATATTAAAACAGTAAATTAATTTTTCTTAGCAGTGCAAAAGTGCAATATGTTATATATAAACTGTATAATGATAAACATTGAACTATGCTATAACTAGAGCACATACCAATTAAAATGCAAGTTGTTTATTATTAGATCACATGGTTCATCTTGAATTATCAATTTTAATTTTTGGATTCCCTAATTATACTATAACTAAATGTTTATTGTGATTTCATCCATGAAAAATTGTTATTATAATTTCAATATTTAAATCTTATGTCAGTGAAAAAATTAATATAAATATTTAAATTAAATTATGGTCAAATTTTAACATTGAAATTTGATCATTTAATGTATATATTAAATAACATAGCATTAATATATATATATATATATATATAATTTAAATGGAAGAAGACTTTTTTTATTTATGCATTCTGAATGACCATCACTTCATGTCAACAAAAATTTTAAAAGAACAGGCAGACATTTCTTAAAAATGTTTATTAATGCGAAGTACTGTCTACAACACATGAATAAAAGGGTAGTTCTTTTGCTGCTAAATTACATACACTCTCTCACACACTTATATGTAATATAATATTTTTAATGGTTGTTTTGTATGAATATATTAATCTATGGAGTTATCCATTTATAATTACTTAATTACAAAGCATTTTACCTAGAGCAGTATCTTATGAAAGCCAATTGCCTGGCCAAGAGTTAAAGTAAAACTGTCAGGCTGATACTAGGGCATACATGCATTTAAAAAACATCTATATGTGCAATTCACTTTTTATATCAAGTAATATTATATAATTTGATTTAGAATCACACACACACACACACAATTTTAAACTTACAGCATAAAGTAAATGTAATAATTTTTTTAAAGAATTTTTATATACCAGAATTGTATAATCTGAAACTATGACCACACATTTGAATACCACTTTATATAAAGAAAACGAAAACAGGTGTGATATTCTTATTATCATTTCTCGACATAATATTTCAATGATTTTTATTCTTAAATATTGTTATTTATAGTTTTTATACTAGGTTCATATTATGATTACTGAGGAGAATATCCATTTTAATTGCATTGAATGATTCTTAACTAAAAAATAGTTTGACTCTAATCCAATTTGCATTTGTTAATTTGTTTCCAAATAATATATTCATCAGGTAAAATATAAATTTATGGATTATTAATCTTTTAACGTGGTCTTCATTTTTCTTGTATAAAGTAACCTTATTATAAAGTATCCATTGACCATTTAAACAATCTTACCAGACCAACATCAAATTATTTCAAACTATGTAAGATTACTAAAATCATATTCATTTATAGATTTATACAAATAACTTTAAATTCTATCCATATTTTATATGGTTTCCATAAATCTTGTGCTTTCTTCAATGTTTAATATAACTTTAGGATTTATAAAAATTTGGTTGGTCTTCGTCTGAGGATTTTTATCTAATACCTTTTCAGAAGTTCTAAAAATATATATTGAGAATTCTTTTGTGGTGCTTTTAACAGAAATAAATTAATATTCAAAGGAAATATGGTTATGTGTTTGTAAAAAAAAGTTTTTAATGTACCAGTTTATGAATCTCAGGTTTGAATACTTTAAAGTAAAGCAATCCACAGATTTAATACATTTAATGACAGATGCATATGTTAGGATTAAAAAAGCACCTGAGCAAGAGAAAAAATAACTGTCAGTGACATCATTAAAAGAATTAAGAGACTAAAATGGAAGTGAATTGAACATATTGCCAAAGAAGATGATAATAGTATCATCATCAACCATTATCAATCCACTGCAGGATGAAGGTCTCTCCAAGTTCAGTCCATCTCTGATCTTTATCTTCTCTTCTCCACATCACTCCTGCACACTTTCTTGTTTCATTCATCCATCTCACATGTGATCTCTTTCTGGATCTTTTACAATCTCTTGGATTCCAGTTAAAGATTTCAATTGTCCATCTATTATCTCTTTTAGAAATATGTCCAGCCCAACTCCACTTCAGTCTTTTAAATTTTTTCAATGAGCTCAGTAACACCTGTTTGTTCTCTTACCCATATATACATATAATGGATAAATACAACAGATATTACTTGTATTTTATGAAAGAAAATGCTATTGTTACTAAAACTAGGTAATTCATGGAAAGAAGATCAATAATAGTTGAAAATGTTGATATAGATTTTTATGCTGTTGGGGACATTGCAGTATAATCAAGGTGAGATAGCGAGTAATCAAAAAATTTAAAAGTATATCTATAGTAATTTGATTGTTTATTCTTTCACAAAGTGTTAAAAGTGGTTAGAAGCTAGTCCCTATTTTGCATGACACTGATGTAATAAAGTTATCAAACTTTCAGCATGGATGTGGAGATTTACCTTTAACTTGTCTGAAGAAATGATAGTTGTTTGTGAATTGCATGCGTAGTGAAAGAGAATAGCCTGAGTTTATTCCCTTTTGAATAGTTTTTATGTACTAGAGTTGAAACAAAAGAGGCACTAATAAAAATAAATGAACATATACAAATCTATACAAAGTACTATTGTTAATATCAACTTTTTAATTTTTTGGTTAAACTTTCCCTTAGCTGATATGTGTTCTATTTTTTTTTTTTTTTTGCGACGGAGTTTAAGTCACAAAGACTGCAGTTAGTTGTCCAGCACTAGTCAATAAATGGATATCTACCTATAATTGATTAGAGGGTGAAGTCCCAAGGTAACCCGAAGTAGTGTTTATCAGTATTCTAACTATAAACTACCAAACATCACATGATCACCATTTCTTATGCTCATAACTGGTTTAATATTCTGACTATAGAAAACAAAACTATGTGAAGCTTTGTTTTAATTTCAACGTTTTTTAAACCATTTTCATATCTCCGTATGTATATATTATTTTCGTCTACTTTGTCTCGACGATTATATGTTTATGATTACATCCGTCCACAAGATGTTAAAAGCGGATAGAAATCAATCCCTACTTTGCTGTAAGACTGGTGTAAATTTACACTATAGAAATATTAGCATTATTGGATAATCTCTAATCTAATGAATGACTAATAAAAATTATTAAATAC
>JAQFVV010012527.1:3082530-3188165 GCA_028023455.1 Epiperipatus broadwayi
TCCGTTACAAAACTTTTTTTAAAAGTATTTATTAATTTTTTCGGTCCTCTTATGCATTTTTTTTTATTTTTATCAACAGGCATACTTATTTATTGCTTCTATAAATCAAAATTGATTTAATTAAACAGCTCTTCTTTATTCTTAGATTAATTTAAAATAAATACACATATAAGTGAATGAATTTATTCATTTTTCTTGTTTTGTGATATTAAAATAAGATTTTGATTACATTTATTTTGTTAAAAAAATATGTGTGTATGCATTTGTGCTACAAGAAGTACAACATGACGTTTTTATTTAATAATTGCCTATCAGAGAAGCAATTTGAGTTTGAATCTTTGCAAATTTGAATTTTTTTTAAAGGTTTCAAACAAATTAATAATTTTTACAAAAAGTAGACCAATATATTCACTCAGTTATTGATCAGTAAATAAGTATTTATTTATTTTTTAAAGCTAGGTAATAAAATAATAGCGGTAAAATATAATCTTTTTTACTGTCAAAAATGATTGCATATATAATAATTAACGTTGCATTATAGAACAAAATAAATAAGAAGAGAGCAAAGATTATTTGCAAAATTCATGTACTGTGTGAAAAAATGGCTTGAAACGTTTATACTCGGAATGTGTGGTTGTGACACAATGGGTTTTGAGATTAAAAGGAATTGTCTATAAATTTGTAAAATTTATCTAATTACATAATTGCAATGTGTTAACTAAGTTCCACAAAGTGTTATAATGCTTATAGATATTTACCCCCATCTCATGTAAAAACGTGTGATGAAGGGTGGGCAGATTCTTCCTCCTCTGCTTGGTTATTTTGTTCTTTAAAGCAAATGTTAATATATATATATGTGTGTGCGCGCGCGCGTGTGTGTTAGAACATAAGAGCACATGTAACAAACAAAATCTAGTTTAAATAATACTCTTTGACAATTAAGATTGCCATTTTGTTTAAAAATAAAAATGATTTTAGAAAATTACAACTTAAAAAATAATGAAAATGTGATGTATTTATTTTAAAGAGTAATTTAAACCAAAAACGAATAACTAACTATCTTAATTTTTCTGATAAGTAGAAAAGTAAAAGACAATAAATTTAGATAAAATTACTAATAATTTGTATCAAAAATAAACAATGAATTAATTATGTAATATTTTATTCCAACATATACATTCGTTATCTAATAATTACGCCACATGATTAAACAGACGAGCCAATCGCTCTGCAGAATGTACATCTCAAGAACGATTCTCTTAATATTCATAAAAGGGAAAGCTAGAAAACTCTAATTCGAAAATTCAGTCAAGTAAAAGATTACAATAAATCAAAGCTTTAATAAAATAATAAACGTTTGCTGATGAATACATTCTGGGCTTCATTATAATAGATTAATTTGCCAGAAACCTGTTAAAAAATTTGTTGTACTATCATATGGGGACTAATTTATTATCATCATTTTCAAGAATTATCGATCTACTGCAGGATAAAGATCTTTTTAAGTTTAATCTAGCTTCTCTAATTTTTAACTTTTCTTTTCCATATTACACTAGCAAACTTTTTTTATTTTATCAATTCATCTCATGTATAGTTTTTTCTAGGACTTATTATAGTCTCTCTGGATCCAATGTAAAACTTTAACAGTCCATCTATTATCAATTCTTTGAGAAATATGTCCAGCTCAGTTCTATTTCTGTCTCAGTTCTTTCAATAATTTCAATGACATATGTTTGCTCCCTCACCTATGTACTTAATTTTCAATCTGTTTTGGCTTTTCTTAACATACATTTTTCCGTACTTTGCTAAATACTCTGAAGCCTTTGTATTGCTTTTCTGTTAAGTGACCAAATCTGAGATCCATAAAGTAAACACATATATTAAAAACATTTCTTTTTTGAAGTCATAAGCATATTTCTTTTTAAATACTAAGTTACTTTTACCAAAAACATTCCCTACAAGTCTAATTCTATGATTAATTTGTTTTACAGTTATTCATTAGTCTGTAATTTGTGAAATATCTATGAAAAAGATTGATAGTAGTCTTAATAACAATTTATAGGTGGCATTGTAAAGCAGGTATCAAGATTCATATAATTTTTTACTTGAACTAAAAAAAAAAAAACAATTAAAAATTACCATTTTAGCTTCTAGATATACTTTATACTGATCCTTATACTATAAATTTGCCAATTCAAGAATGGATCTATAGAATATATTATACTTTTTATTGTAACATTATAAAATATAGTTTAGAAATTAGTTTATAAAATACTCAGTTGTTTTATCAGCCAATGATAGGAATATATATGATTTTATAAAAAATGCTTTTATTTAATTTGAGAAGTAATGCACTAAAACTAAAAAAAAATATATTTTTTTTTTAGATTACAATTTGGGTTCATTTATTTAACTTGAAATACAAGTTTGGAATATTCATAAATTAATTAATTCGATTACTAGTTAAAACTAATGATTGAATTAATTAATTTATGCATGTCCCCTGTTTTTATATTAAGTTACATATACCAATGCAAATTATGGTCAAAGAAAATAATGATTTTTTGATTTGAGTGAATTCTTCCTCAGACTAATTAAAAGCATGTTTATTAAATATTATATATATATATAATTTTTATTTTTAATATTCAGATATATATATGATTTGAGAAAAAGGATGCTCTGAGGAAGGTACTTGATATTGTACTGAAACATCAGCATTTAGCTTTTTCACTACACGGAATATCCCGCAAATAGTAATAATAATATGACATCTTTTATCCGTGAAAACATTAGAATTAATATATATATATATATATAATTTTTATTTTTAATATTCAGATATTTTGCAACAAACTTTTTGTAACTATTCATATTCAAATTTAAATATTAAAAATATATTACCATATTTTTAGTTTTTGAAATGAAATTCACACATGTTAATAATTGTTTCCAAGATTTGCTTGTTTGTTTGTGAAGATGATATTTTCAATGGTATGGATGGTTGAAAAGTTGGAGGTTGGAGTGGGTTGAAGCCTGTCCATTAAAATGTAAGGATTTGCTATCTTAATATAAACTGAGCACTGATTATATATATATATGGGAGATATATATATATATAAACTGAGCACTATATTATATATATATATGGGAGATGGTCATCTGGACCACCTGATGAGTGCTGGTTTAGCAAAAAATACATATATTGGTGATTATTTATCTTTTCTACATGTGTGTGGTCATGTGTATCAGTAGTATGAGATAATGTGGATAGAGAAGAGGTTTGAAAGTCTGAGTTCAAATCCTCTATATTTAAACAATTGAGAGAAATGAATATTTTAATTTTAATTTCATTGTTTTCTATTTTAATTAACTGCAAGTATTATTTAGCGAATATTCAATTAAAGTATGCTTTTTAAAAACTATATATCATTATATACAGTGCAGTACTGAAAACTTACTGAACTGATATTATATGTTTTAAAATTCAACTTGCCAAATTATTAGATTGACTAGTATCAAAATATTTTAGTGTCATATTGCACTGTCATTGATATTTAACACATACAAAATTTGAAGAACATTCATTTGATAGAAGTATGTTAAAAATCAGCAAAATATTTAACATAGACAAACAAACAAACAAAATATTTAAGTTAAATAAAGACATTTAAAATTTAGAAACTTTTGGCCTGAATAGTTTTTTGTTTGAAAATGTGGATTATTTTAAATATTTAATAACTTTTAAAATAGAAAAAAAAATTCGCATGTTAAAATGCAACACAGAATGCAGTGTGTTATAATTGCATAATAAAACAATATTTTATCATAATTATATAATCATTTCAGTGAAATTAATTTTACATAGGATTGTTATTCTTCTGAATTTATTGTGTAGAAATAGGAAAGATCATTCTATTAATGTAGTATAAAAATAATACTAAAATTTTATTTGCATCTGTAATATTTTGATGATATGATTGTGAAATTGTAGAACTAGAGATCAATTTTTAGTTTTCTAAATGTGGTGATATTATACAATATAAGGTGCAACTTTATTGGGTTATGTATGTAAAACAAATGAAGAGTAACATATTTCCTAAAAAAAATATTTTATGGAAAAATTGAGTATAGATTTTATGTAAATATCAGACCTTATTTATATTACAAAGATTTTACTAAATACACCCTTAAAAAGTATTCTATCAATTGCTTTTAATAGAATATAGTTGAGACAAAAATTCTAATAGAGAGCATTAAGTAAGCAAGGGATTAAAGTGCTCAGAATAAAACGTTTTCAGAAACAGTTGAAAAGCAATGTATCTAATAAACAGATTAAAATTCCTCAGCATGATACACACCATATATATATATATATATATATATATTGTACCCCCACCATCGATCAATATAATAAAAATAAATAAATGAAGTAATGCCTCCGGCTAAAACATTCAATCTTAATATAGTAGAATTGAGTCTTAATAATATCTTACAATAATTTTTACCACTAGACTAGCTCAAATTAATAATAAAGAATATATGGTTCAATTTAAATCAATCAATAAATAAAATAATAATAATAATAATAATAATAATAATAATAATAATAATGATGATGATGATGATGATGATGACAATATTTTTACATTTAATCTAACGAACAATTGGTACTATATTTACTATTCAATAATCTGGTCACTAATAATAATAACATTAATAATAATATTAATAATAATGCAATTCTTTTATTTATCATGTGGCATGGATGAAATACATAGGCTTATATATACCTGTGTCTATATATGTAATAGACAGGCATGTTAAAAGTATGGTATAATCTGAACAATATGTGGGGGGAAAATGTACTTATTTATAGGACAGCTATTTAAGTAATAAATTATGATTTAAAATAATCATAATACTATGTGATATTTCTGTACCATATTTTGAGTAATAATCATAATTAAGTAAATTATTAATAATCATAATGTGAAAATATATATTATATGTTCAATGTTGGACAATCTGTGGATCAAATCTTGTGGAAGTGAATAGAATCAATAACAACATTGACAACCAGTTTTATAAAAAACATCTTTATCAAATTTATTCTAGTTAACATATCAACGTACAAAATATTTATAATCTTTAATAATAAAAAACAACTAACAAATATGATATTAAATTAAAACAAAAACATACAAAATTAAATAAAAGAAAAGTTTAGGTTACAGACTTTCAATCTAAAAATCGTTAATGTATAAGCCTTGACTCTGGCTTATGAGTTTTTATTTATGAGTATATATCAG
Source organism: Epiperipatus broadwayi (assembly GCA_028023455.1). Lineage (NCBI taxonomy): Eukaryota > Metazoa > Onychophora > Udeonychophora > Euonychophora > Peripatidae > Epiperipatus > Epiperipatus broadwayi. Next base: position 3,087,843 of record JAQFVV010012527.1, read on the forward strand.
GTATAATTACTCAAATTTTGCTATTTACATTACAATATTATACTATATTTGCTACTAATTTAATGAATATGAAAATATTACTTTATTTTCAGAAAATATAAAAAATAAAATACTTAGCATAATATTTTGTCAATCGAAATATGTTTTATGTTTATTTTAAATTACTAAAATGTAAAACAACAAAAACAATGCTTGTTCATATACTAAAAATAATGTGCTTGGCACCATTCTAAGTTTAGGATATGTGTTTCATGTTTGAAACATGAAATATAAAATTATCAGATAAAAATATAAGCATTAATCACACATTTCACATTCCTCAGTTTGGTGTTTGTTTATGAATATGGCATTATTTCAAAATATCATGATTTTATGAAAAATTATAAAATATCAAAAAGTATTAAAAATATTAGGAATAGTTATGATTCCTTTATCATCAAAAAAATATAAAAATAAATATTAAGAATAATTATAATTCTTTTCTTATTTTTCTCACCAGGATTAAACATTCAATATTATTTGCATATCTTCTTAATTCAAAACGTATCTTGCCTTCTTTTAAAACAAATCATCATTCTAAGTTTATTCATTATTCATCTTTCAAAATACCACACTACATGATACATTACTAATAAAATTAACTTAGCGATATAATGTATAGGATATGAAGGAACAACTAAAGTAAAAACTCAATAGTATAAAATAATTCAATAATCCACATGGAAAACAGTGTAAAGCAATAGGTATGACCTCATCTAATACCTTAAGAAATAATGTCTTGGCTATCTTTCAGCACTTACAGAACATTTAAATACAAATATCAAATACTGTCCATGGAAATAAATAAAAGAATACAGACCTATGTTAACTGTTATTGTATAACATCTACTTAGATATAATATAGGCCAATTCTCCTATCTTCTTAACACATCCTACAAATATACGCATCCAGGTTTCATTTTTTACTCCTTACTCCCCTGTTCACTACCATCTAAAAATTTTAAATAGTTTTAAACAATTGACATCGTAAAAGAAACTAGGCAATTTTTCCAATAATAAACAAAATAGCACAGTAATTTATCCACCCATAAATATTATAAGATGTGGTTTTACACACTTAAGCTTAGCCATAAATACAAATGCCTTTGATTAAAATATTCAATCACTATTCATATACTTAAAATAAATATAATATGATTTATTTAGCAAAGAATCATATAAAATTATGGTAATTAATAAAGTTATAATGAACTTTATAAATAAAAAATTTATGCATATTTTTATTCATATATTTTATCTCTTAATAAAAAAAATTATATGTGTTATTAACTCACACATCCACATGTTCATTTATTCATGTAATATAAGATGAATATTTAAAACTCCAAGCAATTCTCAAAAAAAAAAATACATATATCATATAATAATTAAAGCAATTTAAATTACCATTGTGATTTATTATTTGTAATCACATTTTTTGAAGTCTTCTGGTCCAATCATATAAAATATAAAAAAATCACAAATACCATTCATATAGCACTCAGCATAAACTAATATATTTTAAAGAGATGTTTTCAAAAGTTAAAAAAAAATGTTAAAAGTTTTAAAGTTAATATTATTATAATTAAAAGTTCCTAAAAATATGTAACTTCTACTGTAACCTATAAATAAATTATAGTTCTAATGCTAGTGTATTTTTTAAAAATAATAAATAATAATAACGAAATTTAAAGTTACATATTCCCATCTGCATAAAATCAGTTTATAAAAGTCCTGTAATAACTTAAAGGTGGTATGGTTGCTAAGTGATGAGCATTTGTTCAAAGCTTTTTTTCTCCTTTGAACTCTTCTTCTGGCACGTAATACAAAAACACAATTAAAAAAAATGTTTGTCAACTTTTTAAAATCTGCAAATATTTTGAATCCTGTTGCTAAAGATTTTTTAATACAGTTTTTTCTGTAAATCTTTTCAGTAGAACACTTATTTATTCAATAGTTTTTTTTAAAAAATTCCATTTTGAAAAGGTAAGTCATTTTCTTCCATGTGTATATGTAGATTCCAAATTAGTCAACAGAGGCAACATTTGCAGCCAAACATATTAACATGTAATCCTAGGATAAAATAAATGTCTTTCCATTTTCAGCTTATATTTCAATAATGCACAAATAAAGCAAACAGATGAATCCAAGTTTTAAATACAAAAGATTATTCATTTCAGATATAATAATATTTTTTATTATTATCCATTTTCCTCTTCTTTCAATTAAATCATAGTGATTAAAACACAGGTTTTTTTAAATATTCACTTGTATAATATAATTTTTGTTATCAATTATAATTATTTATAGCAATTATCTTTTAAAATACTTTACTTCCAAAAGTTTAAATATAATCTTGCTTCAATGATAAATATTTCTTCATTTTAATACTTTAATCTTTTTTAAATAATATCAATATCATATATATATATATATAGAGAGAGAGAGCAATATATTTTATAATCTCATCTTGAATGTTTTTATAGAGTTCAGAGATAAATTACATTTTAGTCTTCTCCAATAATTTTTTCTTAAATAATATTTTTTAAAAGTTTTTAGCTTTATAAACACAGACATATTTATTATATGTATCATACTTCTGGACGATTGCAAATTTCTTACATTCTGCAAAAATAAATAAATAATTTTTCATCTGGCATCTGGAAAAACCATACTCCTAAAAATTATTCAGTCCTTCATTACTACTTTTCACACATATAAGACCATAATAGGTTCCTGTTCTATAGTTTACCAATGAATTTTAATTAAGCTTTCAAATATTCTACTAGTAGGAAATGCATTAAATTTATTCACACATTTTTAGTTGAACTAAATACTAGTTTTTAATCTTGTTGACTTTTTTTAAAAAAGTAAAATATATTAAAAAAATTAGAATAATTGACTGTTAACTTAAATATAACCTGATACTATTTAACACAATGATAATTTTAAAACAACAACTTTTAAAACAATAACCACAACAACTTAATTACACATAGTATTTATACCTGTTTTTTAAACAAATTTGATTGACTGGCAGATCATCAGACTACCAACTCATTTACATATATTCCAATTATGTACTTTTAAAAATTAAAAATAAAATAATGAGTCATCATTTTAGATGATAATATAAAAATATTTAATATCCAATTTATTTTATGATTAAACAAAAATATTTTAAAATGATATATTTTATCAATTCTTACCATTTTATGAAATTATAAATGTTTATCCCAAATGTAGCAATTTTTTGTCTACATTTGTTAGCTTAAAATATCTTTCAAAAAATGAAATAACATCTATTTAAGTTTATTTTATCATGTATAAAATGTTTCAATTTTATCAATACGTTTAGAAAGTAACTAAAACCTTTTTCTAAAACCGTGCAAGCACAATACACATATATTATCAGTCATGTGATTTGTTCTCCAGACATAATGTTGCAATTTTTTAAATTTACTGTCTGCAATAAAACCAAATGAATATTTAATTACAAAAAATAATACACATTAGAAAAATTATTAAATGTAATAATAAAAATTTAGAATAATAAATTTTGACATTTTTTATAACATTCCTAAAAATTAAAACATTTGATACATTACAAGGAGTAAAACTTTAATAAATAATTATTATACAATTTAAACTTACTTTTAAAAAATAAATTTAATAACTTATTCAAATATATTAAACATTATATTAAAATAAGTGTTTTTTAAAGATTTATTTAATAAGATATTCAATAACTTTTTAAAGTGTAATGAACACCATTTACTTCAACCATACAATATCAGATTATTCTGCTTTCTTTTACTATTTTAACTTTTAAAATGGCTTTGAAATATTTTATAACTTTCTATGTATTTATTTTACTAAGTTTTAAATCTACTTAGATATTATTATTGCAATTAGAATACCTATACTTTTTTAAATTTAAACTTTTTAAAGAAATTGGCCTTTTAGCACCCTCAGCTCTAATAAAAAGGTTACAATATATATATATAAAGTTCCAATCAGTAACCACCTAAACATTCATAGTAAAATATAGTAATCTATATTTCTCACTGCTGTCAAGGCAACCTTCACACCTTTTAATAGCAAGAATATATTAGTGTTTTACAGATTGATTTTTGTAAACATAAACCAAATCACTTTTTATTTTTTTATAGTTATAATGCCATATTCATATATGATTATATATGAATGGTTGTTATTGATTATTAAATTGCATAACCTAAAAAGGTGACAAGTTTATAATTTAAACATGTTTGCTATTATAGGAATAATTGTACTAAAATCAAGTAACTTAGCTTTATATTATACTCCCTGCCCATATATAACAAAGTTATGAAAGAGTTTGCCATGGTAATCAACAATTTGCACCCACTATTTTTAACTTAAAATCAATTATTTGCTACAATGATTATGATCTGAAAAATGCCAAAACATTTTTTTTAAAAAAATTCTCCATTATTTAAAATGCTGGTCACATTGTAAGATTGATGACATCATGAGATAAATACTACTTAAGTGACTTCATCTTAGAATAAAATGAAGTGAATTACAATACAGAGTTCATTCATTGTACAGTATACAATATTGAATGTGTTTTTATTATAAATTTTAAATATGATTAATATACTTCCTTAATTTTCATTTAGTATCTATGCAAGATAATGAAACATATTCAAAATAAAGATTTTCATCATAAATGGTTGCAAAAGTAAAAAAAAAAGTACAAGTATCATTGAGTACAATACATAATCAAAAATATACTTTGATCATAGACAAAACAAAGTGCATTAGTTTTAATTTAAAATTCTAACTAATGCTAATTTTACCCATAGGAAAAAAATACAATCAATATAATTGCAAATAATTTTGGGCACAAAAATATTATGCAGTTAACAGTCAATTTTATATGATCAAAGGTTACTCAAAATAAATTAAAAATATCATTTATTTGCTCAATTTTACATCACCAATCTTATAATTTGTTCTGTCATTTTAAAAATAATGGCTATTTTTATCATAAACAGAAAAAATATAAAACTAGCAAAAAAAGGTACAAATTTCATTTACTACAAAGCTAAAAATAAACTATAATCGTATATAATAGCAAAGCATCTTAATATTAAATTTTAAAATATGTACTTCAATCAGTTTTAGATTAAATTTTTTATGAAAACTAATTTCATCATATAGTCATTGTAATTACAAATTATTTTAGATAAAAAAAAAAAGAAAAATGATTGCATGCATTATACACCTGATAATCACTTTCATATGATCAAAGTTTGCTATATATAAATTAAAAATAACATCTATTTGCTCACTTTTAAATCAGTGATCTTGTAATTTGTTTTTGACATATTCAAAATAGTGGTGGCTTTTATCACAAATATAAAAAAGTTTAGTATCAGCAAAACCCCTAAAAGATTTAATCACAGTATTAAAACTACAACAATCAGCTATACATTATATTTTTTACCTAATTTTTATTTAATTTTGATTGCCTTCATATACTTTAAAATAACAATGCTGCAAAAAAAATCAAACATCTATTGGTGGAAGTATATTTTAAAATGGACATTGTGTTATGGTTTTTTTAATGCTTTAATTTAATTTAACAATTCATAATTAAGGAAATATTTATTTACAGTTATGTAAAAAACAAAATTAAAATCTTGTCAGTCAAAAAGTTAAATTTATATAATATTTGAAATACAGGTATACTATATACTTGGAGTTTAATTGTAATTGTAGGGGATTTGAACAGAGACTTTCAAGATCTCTTCAGCTATCCACTTTATCTTAAATACTACAGATTCAGTCTGCATCATGTCCAATCATCATTTGTGTATGTAAATGGACAAAGACCTATATGTGAGGGGTCATAGTTACTTAAGGTCAACATGGGCATGTTAATAATATTGACATCAGCATGGAATTTGGGCATTCTGTCATCAGATTTTCAATGGTATGGAAGAATGAAGATTTGGAGGGTAGAATACTTTGAAGCCTGTCTTTTAAAGTTTGAAGATTTACTATCTTAATATAAACTGAGCACTGATTATATATATATATATATATATATATATGTGTGTGTGTGTGTGTGTGGAAAATGATCTGGATAAACTTATGAGTGCTGGTTCAGCATGAAATATGTATATTGGTGATCATTTATCTTTTTCACATGTGAGTGGTCATGTATGTTAGTTGCATGAAATAGAATGGATAGATGAGGGAGCTTGAAAGACTGTGTTCAAATCACTTGCAAATATATATATATATATAATTAAAATTACCCCACATCCAAAACTCAAGCAGTCTATCCAAAAAAATAAAATCTCAAATACTATCAACAGTTTCACTGCTATAAGTAGACTTCTCAAGTATAAAGAACTACAAAACCACAACATATTTATATTAAACATTACCCACAATTCCATTTACTTTTAATCCATCCTTAATATTAAAAGAACTTTTAAATAAGTTAATCACTTCAGAATCATAAATTTTTAATAATAAAAATTCTTTAATTCTTTTTATTTCCTATCTTTCAAAGAAGACAACCTTGGCTTCATCCAAATTAATAGTGTGGCCTGTTTCTTTTTCATGGAGATACAAAACAAGCCTAAAATATTTATGTACCTTTATTCTTTTATTTAAGCTCAAACTACTCTGACATATCTATCTATCTATCTTATATATATATATAAATATATATTTTGGTTATGTTAAAACTTAATATCAATAGATTGACTTGTACATAAGAGTTTTTTAATTGTGGATGGTGGGATATGAAATGATATTAAAGTTTTGGATGAAAAAATATATATTTTATATATTTAACCCATGCAAATCTTCATTTTAACATATATATATATATATATATATAATAACTATTGGAATATTTAATACATTATTTTTATCAATAGGTTAGCATTTTTTAAAAGGATCAATAATATGCTTATTGATTTTCTCCTTTGCTTGCATTTGTAATTCAAATTTGCATATGTTTATTTGTTTATCTATGTAATTAGAACTGCAGTTTTACGCTATAAAGAAGAAAAAAGCAACATTAATATTTTTTATTAGTCATTCATTAGACTAGAGATTATCCAATAATGAATAACATTTCTGTAGTGTAATTTTTATTTCACCCCTCTCACGCAAAGTGTGGATAGGTTTTTATTCACTTTTAACAACTTGTGGAGGGATTTAATCATAAATATATGACCAAAGACATACAAAAACATCTTTGGTTTCCAAGACGTACATTTTATGCTAATCCAGCGCCCATAAGTTGGCCCGAACCACAATCTGTTATATAGCTGTTTATTATTTACTAGATTTTAATTGATATGTGTTAACATGTTGCCCTCACAAATTTGACATAAATCACTTAATAAAAGTATATTAATAATTTTTATTAGTCGCTCATTAGATTAGAGATTATCCAATAATGAATAATATTTTTGTAGTGTAGTTTTCACTACACTATTCTCGTGCATGGTTGGGACTGTTTTCAACCTTGCATGAGAGTGGTGTAGAAAATATTACACTACAGAAATATTATTCATTACAAGACAGAAATACTTTCATTACACAGACAAACAAATATGTGCAAAGTTGCATTACAAATACAAACAAGGGATAAATCAATATTAAATAGAAAATGTGGATAACTGATAGTTATTTACAATGGTGATGAAAATATATATACCATCCCAACATTACAAGTGTCTAATTAATCTATTCATTCAGTATAATGAATGTTTACTATGGTAAATAGAGGAATTTAAACTTAGGATCGGTTTAAATTCATCCTTTACTCCATCTCAAACAAGTAATACACATGACCACACATATGTGAAAAAGATAAATGATTTCCATATATTCATTCTCATGGGCTAGATCATAAGCTCTCATGCTTATATAAATCAATGCTAGGCCTATATTTTAAGATAGAAATTCCTTAAACTTTGATGAACAGGCTTTAAGCTTCTCATTCTTCCAATAATTTAGCTATCCATATCCTTGAAAAACAACGATAGCATGCTTAAAGTTCTTAAAAGATTTGATATTGTAGTCAAACTCATAAAGACATTACATCAATTTAATCCCTTATATTACAATATCAAATCCACCCAGGACTTCGAGCATTCCAGCATTGGGTTTTTACTAAAATGGATGGTTGCTATGTTGAAAGGATAAGAAGATTGAAGCCTGTCCATTAAAGTTTAAGGAATTGCTATCTTAGTATAAGCTGAGCACTGATTGTATATATGTATGGGAGATGATAATCTATCCCTATTACCCTGCTGCACAAAATACATATATCAGGGGGCATTTATATTTTCACATGTGCATGGTCATGGGTATCAGTTGTTTGAGATCCTCTTCTGTACCAGTCGAAAATGTATGTCCACTCAACAAGATTTAGAATCTAAGCAAAAGTACCCCGAATCCAATCATGCCCGAGATACACAGGTCAGGAGCAATCTTGAATTCTAACCTATTTGCCCATTCCCCAAATCTATAACACTACGGACAACACTCTACGGTGATACCACATAAATTAATTATTTCTGGGCCCGATGCTACATCGTTTTGCATGAGAACTCAGCTGATGATGATGATGAGAGATCGAGTGAACCCATAAGTTTAAAATACATAAATATAAATATTATTAAGGAGATTCGAACAACGGAATTAAGTTTAAAAATATATATATATATTTATTTTGTCAAAAATTCAAGATTTTATATATATTCAACTTCACGCAATTAAACTTTAATTTTGGTTACAATTATTGACGATCTTTTTACAATTACTTTATTTCAATAGATATCAATTTAGTGCGGCGGTTACAATACTGACATATATTTCAAATAGGATTTTATTCAGTGTGCAAAAATAAATTTATGTGGGTGATTGGTAGATGTTTATACATTTAGAAATACATGTAAAAATATAATAATAAGAGTTTCGCTGATTATAGGACTTGAATATAATGCCCTTGGCATTGGATACATATTTTCGTTTATGGACTTTATTTACAACACTAAAATGAGGATAGTTTGTGATCAAAATATACTTAAAAACATTTATTAATTTTACATTTTCGACATTTAAGAATGCTGAACTGATATCAGACCCATGTAGCTATCTGGCATGCGATGCTGAGTTTGAAGACATTACGTGTCTAAAAGATTCACGCTCGCAAGCTGAATAGAGACTGTTTCTTAAACGCTCAGAGTTTGTGTTTTAGATCTAGTTTCTTAATCCTGTCCTTCACTGACGATAGCAAATAGCTTGAAATCATGATATAAAGGTGGGAATTAAGTTAGAGATAGTGAAATACGCTCTGACGTTTATGTAAACAAACGCTTGAAGGTGTTTTTGGTATAATGCCATCTGTAGAATAGACTATAACGAAACTATAATTGTGGGAATGGCTTATTCAATAAAGGGGAGGGCAGCTTCATGAGAGGTTGGATTTAAATTCCAACGGAAAATATTACAAAGAGAAAATGTTTCATTATTACATATCATTGCGATTTATTTTGTCAAACAGGCTAAAAGAAAAACGAACTATAAGAAATTGCGGTGTTAGCATAATGGCCGAATATCTGCAGATCCAATATTTTGAGGTGCTTTATCAGATTAACAGAAGAAAACAGTCTAGCCAACTTGCCACCCCACATTTTGTGGAATCGGCTGACAAAAAGTCCTCGGACGGAGATACAATGGGCCGAACTTTTTCGGAATTATCCCATGCATTGCTCTCATTACGCGAGTATATATATATATGGTCTAGGGACATTCATTGCCCTCTTTGCAACCTGAAATGAAGATGAGATGACTCGGGTGTTCCGACGCACGTCTCTATATAAAGCTTAATATTATAAAGAGTGGCCTATGCACAACGCTTTTATAAGAATATGAAATCATTTAGTTTAAATATTAACATAAAGCCTTAAATGGTTTAACAAAGACGTAATGATATGTTTAAATAATGACCCATGTAAGATAAAGTCATTTATTAAAGTTAAAACTACAATTAATGAAGCGTGCATTGCTCCCCCTTCTTGAATCACTATTTTGTTTAACATATATAAACTAAAATTTGTGCACTTAAAAGTGCGAACAACAAAATAGAATTTGTTCGCCAGTCTTTTTGGCGATGATGATTAATAAAGAAATTGATAAAACTAATGGACACCAAAATCCACCCCAGATTGAAAAACATTTATACATTTTATATAATTTTACGGTAAAATATATTAAAAGAAAGCATATATTCATTTTACAAGAAAAACTCAGTCTTACGAACTAGTTAGAAATAAATAAATAAGAACTCATTACCCCCCCCTTTTTAAATTCGTAGGACTGGGTTTGATTAGCATTAACACATATATATATATATTAGATGAAAATGAAAAAAATAGCATTGAAATAAATTATAACCGCACTAAATTATAAGAAAATAAGAACCGTGAGTTGGATGAAATGTTTTATAGTAGCATTAATTTATGTTATAGAGAATCGATATAAAGAAGAGAATTAGTTTAATATGCTCGCCGATTAGCGAGTTGGAAAAAAGGTTTAAATATATAGAAAACATTAATTTAAAGAGAGTTTACAAGTTATAAGTTAGGTAATACGATTATAATGACTTTGGGCTGGTTACCTCAGCATTCTATGGAATACAGATGAATTTTGTCTCTTGACCTCGGCGGTTCTTTGACGGCACGGGCACACTTGAACGGTAAAAACTACATCATGCATGGCGTAGATGGAGCTGAAGACCGTGGGGAAGGCAGCTGAAGCCCCTCAAAAATTACACAGATGTGAAGTCGGTTAAGGACCATTGACCCAACTCTTTCTTTCTCTTGACACAATAGATTTTTGGCCCTATTTATACAAAACTCTAAGGTGTTCAAAGAATGTTTTTTTTTTAATTAAAACTTCTTATCTTTAATTAACAGAAATATTTTAGCTATTGTTAGTGGAGATGGAATCGTTAGATAATTGTCCAAAATAATTTCAAATCAATTTCCAGATTGGAAATAGATTTGATAAAAAATGTTAATCTCTAATCAAAATCAATTAGCTTTGTTTTTAAATTTTACTTTCATTAACTTTAGTTAAAAAATTCTTTTTAAAATAATGAATCCCACCCCTTTAATTATTCTCGGACAGCCATCTTCCATCTTGAATATTTTGTGTACTTATATGAAGAAAATATTTATAAAACAAATGACATATAATTAAGAATAAAAATACAAAATTATTTAAAAGATTTGTGCTTTTATATATTTAAAAGCTCTGTTAATATATGTATATATCTGAGTCGCATCCGTAAAAGTCAATGTTTAAAATTAAAGAAAATTTTTATTTGAGATTTATATTTATAAACTTTTATAGAAGCTTCTCAGAAATATACTAGTTTACATAAATATGACGAAAAAAAAAACAGTGGGTTAAGTGGTAGAACAGTGGAGCTCGATCTTGGGCTAAGATCGACTGCTACACTACGTATTAAGAGTGTTTAATGTTTATGAAGAACTGCCTTAAATTAGAGCTTTCCTCAACTACTGACACATAAATTGCTTTAGGTTATAAGGAAGAAAATGCAAGCAAATTTCAATAATATATTTAATATATGAAATACAAGTTTATTATACATCTGTTTCAATAAATGTAATATCTAGGGTATGATTACGATACACTTGAACACATAGTTGTCGAAAAGATAAATAATCACCAATATACGTATTTCATGCTAAACCAGCAATCATCAGTTGGTCCAGATTATTAGCCCTAAACACATATGCAATAAATGCTCAGATATATATATATATATATATATTAAGATAGCTGATCCTCATACTTTAATGGACAGGCTTCAAACCGCGCCACACTCCAACTCTTCAACCGTCCATCCAATTGAAAATCTGATGATGGAACGCCCAAGAGCCACCTCGAGGCTGAGATTATTGTCACACCAATGTTGACCTAAAATCAATCTGACCCCTCATGTACAGGACATAATCCATTTAATACATATACAAGGGATGGGCAGACATCTCTACTATGTAATATATGAAATTAAAATATTCGTTTATTAACTATCACTTTTTCACTTTCAAGCTTTATTTTTTAAATCTGGGTTTTTATAAATTTTGAATTTAAGATGTGCTCAATAAACTTACTACATCAATAAACATTTTTTTTTTTTAATGTCTAAAAATTTTCAATTACTACAGTTTTGTGATATTGTAAAAAAATAAAATTTAAAAAGATTTTAAAGATAGTCGTTTTATTTGATTAAATTCAAAACTGGGGAAAATGTTAAGATTAATTACTAACTGCCAATATTTAAAAACAAAACAATATACCTTACAATGAATTTGAAATTAAATTTATGTTAATTTTCTTTTTAACTTATTTTCTTCCAAATAATTAAAAGCAATACTAAAATCACTGATCACTATAAAATAGTCGTAGCCATATTTTTGATGACTGATTTGAAGATTTGTGCTTTTTTTAAAACTCAGTTATTATATTGTATGGATTACAAATTTAAATTATCCTAATGTTTTAATTCCAAGTCAATTAAGAGGTATAGCTATACAGGTTTAGCAGCAAATCAGTAAGCATTACTCATTACAATGATTTTTTTAAGCATCTAAGGCAGTGGTTCTCAATCTGTGGGTCATGACCTTTTTGACAGTGGAACACCCCTTTCACAAGAATTGCCTAGCCATTAAAAAAAAAATTTTCAATTCATAACAGTAGCAAAATTACAGATTGGGGGGCACCACTACATAAGGAATTGTATTAAAGGGTCATGGCATTAGGAAGGTTGAGAGCCACTGATCTAAGGGGTCCTTCACTCATTTCCAACAGACAATAAATTTCAAATGGTTTAATCAGAAAGTCATATAACATTTGGATTAAAGAAATATTAAATTTCAATTTTAATCTAAAAACTTTCAGCTGTCTCAAGTTTTTCTCTTTACAGAAGTTCTAAACAATACAGAGTGGTATACCTTAGGATTTTCCTCAACTTATTACACAGACATTATTGAAATCTCTTTTCCATCCATAGAAATCACAATATTAGCAGTGAATAGTAATGTACACTAAATTATAGAAAGTATTGGATTTGTTCTGTTTTTAGTTCGGTTGTAATTTTTATTCTATTCAAAGGAATAGATTGAGAATTTAACAGGTTTAAATCACAGTTAAATATCTGTTTAGATATATAAATTTGAGACTAGTCTTAAATAAATATTGTTAGCAATAGATATAATCTAAAAGAAAAATCCAATGTATTCTTATAGATATTCTATTTTTTTGTATATATATATATTGTAACGATATATAAATATGTCGTTACATTAATTTAAAATAAAAACTTAAAAGTTCGCAAATAAAAGTAAAAAACTAAATGCTAAAATTAAAATGTTTGTTAAACGTATATACATTCGCACAGATGCCAAACTTTAAAAATATTTTTTTTTTAAAAAAACAAATAAATAAGTATTTGAATGTACTTTTTTATAAAAAAAAGTACAAGATTTAAAAATAAAAACAGGTATTAATTAATTCTTGTAATCTGTAAATGGAAATGATTGTTTATAAATTGTTTGAAAAGTAAGCTAAGCCTTGGCTCGGACCCTAACAAAAGTGATGGATTAGTGACGTTTTGTTGATTGAATCCATGTGGATAATATAAAAAGGGAAATACAGTTTTTTCGGACAGTTCCAGCGTTGTGTGTTTGAGAGTTGTGGTAGGACGCACATACCACACTCTCTATTTAAAAAAGAAAAAGGAAAAGATTGTGATACCTTGAACCAGCTATTGCCATCTCCAGAATATTATCTTCCAATGGAGGTGTCGTGGGAATTAAAAGCAGAAACCTGGACTCTTCTACCGTGAGCTATGAACTTTACAAATTAACAACAACAAAAAAAAGTAATTAAGAACTTTCGTCATTGTTTTTTTTAAAGATTCAGCTAATTTAAATTTTAAAATGAACTCTTATTTGATTTTCAAATTAATAATTGATTGTTTAAATTTATATAGTTAAGTTTTGCTAAAATCATTTCCATTTTATTATTTTTATTTGTAGTAATATTTATTGTAGAAATTATTAAATGCATTACATTTAAGTTGGATATAGATGTTGCATAGATTCATTAGTGGTTGATTATGTTGTGGTTTTTACAGTTGATTGGAATATATAGGTCAACGATGTTAATGCGGGCATCTTACGATGAATGCCATGGGGTCTTGTGTATTCCCTTTTGCAATTGATGTTATCGGATTGACTTTGTATTTTGATCGGTTGTGTTTAATTTGGAATGTTTTTGACCATGGAATCTGTGTAGTCGATCTATACTCGACATTATAAAACAAATTGTATAAAAATAATCTGTGCAAACGTATGTAAATGTTAAACTTAAGTCGGGCATGAATGGCTATATAGTTTTGTAAAGTTATATTAAGGGAGGGTAATCTTAGGTTATTCATTTCGTAGTTGAATTGGTTCAATGGATTGGATATATTTGTGTAATTGTAGATGTAGTATGAGATCCGCTACGGGCAGGATTATATATATATATATGCCACACACCTTCTGTTTGTCTATGGATGGGTTTGTAAGATGGCAAAGGACCGCAGTCCATTTCTATGGAGTTTTATGTTTATTGTTCTACTTGCCAACAGATGTGACATTCCTGTTGGTGGAGAGACAATGTCTTCCCTAATTCTACTTACTGATCAGATGTACATTCCTGACAGTATAGTATTTTGTGTTGTCGTATTTTCATGCTACATTGAATACATAAATGTATCAGATGGATTGGCACCGGTTTGATTGCGAAATTTGTTGCCTAAGGTTAAATCAGGGAAGAATTTTTTTTTTCAAATGTAGAGCTATGTAGTCTATTCATACTCGACTACCTAAATAAATATTATACTCATGGTTGTAATTTACTTAAATGTAAACTAAAGATTAATAGAAAAATCTAAAATGTTAAACTTATTCCTCAAATTAGAATGATTTTATATGTGTGTAAATAAATATTTTTATGTGTTAATTTCTGGCAGTGGCTTTTATTCTTTTATATTTAAGATATATAATTTATATTTTATTATCTCTGCTACTCCACTGAGCTAGTGACTTGGGCTAACGATCTGAATATTTAAATAAAGTGGAATCTTAACAGCGCATATCTGCCTACTCTATAAATTTTTCTAGGTTTAAATGCCTAGATGGCACCCCGTAGAGCGGATATAGTAGTTTGCAGTTAGATTCGATCTTCACTTTCATTTCGATCGTTATAATATATATATGGGTATGTGCGTATGTGAAAATTGATTTAAAATTAAAGTCACTATAAATAGTATATGACATAGTGTTAGGCTGAATAAAAATCTGCAGAAAGTCATCTTGGTTAGAGAATCTTAGGATGTTTGATTTTTTTTATTAATTGGTTTGACTAAAAAATGGCCTCCGAGTTTCTATTGCTTTTATTCTGTTTGCATTGAAATCTTGGGAGATGGAAAGAAACTTTCTAATTGTATTCAGTACATAATCATCATTTTTATTTGAAAATGTTCATATATACCAATGCAACACTGTTTAATGTTTTTAATTTAATAACGAAAAAAGCCATTATGCCATGTTTCTAGTAGTATTATTTATTCCCCACTCTTCTTCAGATGAATAATAATACTATTGAAAATGTGTAATTACTAATCTGTATTGCCTATTTGTGAGTTATTACTAACAATTGTTTGTATTTGAAAAGTTTAAATAAAGTTTAAAAATTTCTAAACATTGATGGAAAATAGTCCAACATATTATCATGGTGTAATACACCATCATCACAAACCTTCAGGCAAATATCAGAAAGTCATTAACTAGTCTGAGATTTAAATACACTATCATTTGAAAATCACTGATTACTTCATTTTGAAAAAAAGTTGGAAAGTTATATTAGATTACTTCAATAATTATTCTTAGAATATTTCAATTTTTTAAAAAATTATATAATTAAAAAGATAATAACATACTTATTTCATTTTTCAATTTTTTTCTATTTTGTTTTTGTAAGTAATATTTAATATTTATTGCAATTTTATGTCTATCAATTTAAAGTCATTTAAATGTCATAGGCATTTCAGTTTTAAAAAATTAAGTCCAAGCTAGTCTCATTGAAATAAAGTATTTAAATATATATAGAACATAAAAACATATTTTTTATCTTGGTATTACTCAAGTGGTTTGTGAAGAAACAAATGATAGAAAAAAGAAAATTAAAGAGGCTTAGATTATTGGTAAAATAAATATGTGATGAATGAAAGTGTTATGCAAAATAACATGTGATCAATTAAAGAGCCAATAACATACAAGTAATGAAAAAAAGGTCTTAAAATAATTTTTAACAATAAAACTGTAGTTTTTTTAATAACCATAATTATGATACTCATACATTTTTTAAAGTTAATTTTATTCTTTATTTTCTATTAAATGTGTATATATATATATATATATATTAATAATAATAAGTCAGATGTCACATGACTTATATATAACTTGCACTTACAAATATGTCAAATTAAGAGCATGCTAATTAGCTCTAAACAAGCTTTTTTTTTATTTTATTTATGATAAATGCTACTACAAGAGAAGGCATCAAATCATTTTTATCTTGGATTGTCCCCAACCCCAGACCGGTTTCGACTATGGGTCTCTTCAGTGAGGAGTTGGGACATTAGATTCAAAAAACCAACTCAAGCAAAACATTTATCTAAAAGTTAATTGCTAGAAAAAGATCTGAAACTTTTAGACATCTACATGTTTTTTTAGTTGGGGAGCTGACTTTAAAGACATATAGATGTCTAAAAGTTTCAGATCTTCTTCTAACAATTAACTTTTAGATAAATTCTTTGCTTGAGTTGGTTTTTTGAATCTAATGTCCCAACTCCTCACTGAAGATACTCATAGGTTGAAATCGGTCTGGGGATGGGGACAATCCAAAATAAAAATGATTTGAATGCCTTCTCTTATAGTAGCATTTATCATAAATAAAAAAAAGCTTGTTTAGAGCTAATTAGCATGCTCTTAATTATATATATATATATATATATAAACACTATAATTAATTAGCATGCTCTTAATTATATATATATATATAAACACTAAATGTTCAGCAAAAGATCAAGAATAGAATGAATTTTCCTTTGTTCAACATTTAGAGTGCTTTTAATTCATAGCTTGGGGGGAAGTGATTTACTCCCTTTGTTTTCATATAAAAGCAGTCAACATTTAAACAATACCAACAATCTCAATCTGTTGTCAAGGCAACATTATTTATTCAATAAAAGAAGAAATCCACCTTTATCTATGAGCTAATAGGTTTTTATAGACACTAAAGATTGCAACTTGACCAGAGAGGGTAAAATTATTGATACAAAGAAGATCAAATAAACCTCATTAACCAGGTAAATATAACCTGTTCTGAAAGTAGACAAATTAATAGTCAATTATAACTTTCAAACTGCACTCCAATTATGTAGTACTTACATAATAATGCCAATAATGCTGAAGACTGAATAGGTATTCAATGCAGATATATAAAAGCAGTTAAAACTTAAGCAATGCGAGTATCATTAACAATCAACAAACTCAATCTGATGTAACCTCCTTTAATCAATAAAAGGGGAAATTCACCTTTAGCTATGGTCTAATAGTTTATATAGTTACTGCAATTTGATTAAAGAGAGTGAAATTATTAATATAAAGAAGTTTTAAATAAGGCTCATTAAACAGGTAAATATAACCTGTTTCGAAAACAGACTAACAAATACTGAATTATAACTTTCAAACTGCAATTATAACTTTCAAATATATAGGTAAAAAGACAAAATTGTCTTAAATAAGAACCGAAATCTTTTCAAAAATTTTTCATAGAGGAATTGAGCTGAAAAAAGGCATTCCTTATTAGACTTGTTCAATTGGTCATTCATGGGAATTTGAATTTAATATCTTTGTTTGGCTCTTTAACTAAAAGCAGTTAAATATAAGCATTTATTGACTGAAATTGAATGGTCAGTCAACTAATTATTTCTTATAAAGAGCTCATTTGCTTTCAAATGAAGCAAGGCAGATTTTTTTTCTAAATTTATAAATTACCACTATATTTCAATAAAACTAAACTAGTTTTAACTAAAACTGACAAGATCAGCAAATATATTTACTGGTAATAATGTATGGTACACAACTATGGGCAACTATATAAATGAAAAATTCTAAAATATAAATTTTAAGCCAGACTAAAGCTCTCTCCCCTCTCTCAAAAATTATAATTTGAATGTAAATCATAAACATTGCCAGTGGATGGATTACTAAAATAAAGTTCAAGTAAAATTCTTATGTTTTGACAAGATAATATTTGCCCTCAAATGGGTAAAGTAGTAATTATAACTTCACTGTGGAAAGCAATTATTATCTTGTCAAAACATCATAGAATTTTATATTTCTATAGTAAAGTTGTAATTATTTATTAAGTGCACAAAAAGTATTTGTAAATACTTTTAAGACAGGCTTTAACCTGTATCAAATGTGCCTTGAAATTTATAATAGTCAAGCAATATCTTTATTTTGTCAATAGAGGGACATTTTAAACCATGAAACAAGATAGCAACTTTTATAAAGATAAAAGTGGCCATCTTATTTTTAATCTATTTTTCCACCTATATAGTTCAATCTGATGCATTTTTATTTGGGAGTGTGAAGCTGTTGTTTTCTTCACTGTTTAAGTCCACTATTTCCTATACAAATTAACATTTGTGAAATCTTGCGATTTACAATAAGCTGAAAATATATAAACTATTGTAAAGTTGTAATTATTTATTAAGTGCACAGGAAGTATATGTAAATACTTTTAAGATAGGCTTTAACCTGTATCAAAAGGTACATTGAAATTTATAATACACAAGCAATATCTTTATTTTTCTGATAGAGGGATCTCTCTAACCACAACACAAGATAGTGATTTTTATAAAGATAAGAGCAGCCATCTTATCTTTAACCTATCTTTCCACTTATATAGGCCAATCTGAAGCAATTTGATTTGAGAGCATGAAGCTGTCATTCTCTCTACTGTTTAAATCCACTATTTCCTATACAAATTAACATTCGTGAAAGCTTGTGATTTACAATGAGTTAATATTACAATCTTAATGCTGGAAATATGTAAACTATTGTAAAGTTTTAATTATTTATTAAACATACAGGAAGTATATATAAATACTTTTAAAATTAACCTTTATCAAATGCACCTTGAAATTTATAATAGTCCAGCAATATCTTTATTTTGCTGATAGAAGGACCTCTCAAACTACGATACAAGATAGTGACTTTTATAAAGATAAGAGCAGCTGTCTTATGTTTAACCTAACTTTCCACTTATATAGGCCAATCTGAAGCATTTTTATTTGAGAGTGTGAAGCTGTTGTTCTCTCCACTGTTTTAAGTCCACTATTTCCTATCCAAATTAACATTCGCGAAATCTTGTGATTTACAATGAGTTAATATTACGATCTTTATGCTGATAATATATAAACTATTGTAAAGTTGTAATTATTTATTAAGTGCACAATAAATAATTACAACTTTATAGCAGTTTATATATTTCCAGTATAAAGATTGTAATATTAACTCATTGTAAATCACAAGCTTTCACGAATGTTAATTTGTATAGGAAATAGTGGACTTAAAACAGTGGAGAGAACAACAGCTTCACACTCTCAAATCAAAATGCTTCAGATTGGCCTATATAAGTGAAAATATAGGTTAAAGATAAGATGGCCACTCTTATCTTTATAAAAATCACTATCTTGTGTTGTGGTTTGAGAGGTCTCTCTATCAGAAAAATAAAGATATTGTTTGTGTATTATAAATTTCAATGTGCATTTGATACAGGTTAAAGCCTATCTTAAAAGTATTTACATATAATTCCTGTGCACTTAATAAATAATTACAACTTTACAATAGTTTATATATTTTCAGCAAAAAGATTGTAATATTAACTCATTGTAAATTGCAAGATTTCATGAATGTTAATTTGTATAGAAAATTGTGGATTTAAACAGTGAAGAGAACAACAGCTTCATGTTCCCAAATCAAGATGCTTCAGATTGGCCTATATAAGTGGAAAGTTAGGTTAAATATGGCCACTCTTACCTTTATAAAAGTCACTATCTTGTGTCATGGTTTGAGAGGTCCCTCTATCAGCAAAATAAAGATATTGCTTGACTATTACAAATTTCAAGACACATTTGATACAGGTTAAAGCCTGTCTTAAAAGTATTTCTATAGTATATTTTTTACTCCAGTATTCTCAAACATGATAGAGACTGGCTTCTATTCACTTTTAACACCTTGTGGAAAGATGTAATCATAAACACTTGACCAAAGGCGTAAAAAAAAGATGTATGATCCCCAAGATGCACATTTCATGCTGAACTAGCACTCATCAGTTGGCCCAGATGACAATCTCTTACTCATATATTTATTATTGTTGAGTATATATAGATTGAAAATTACTTCAATTTAATTGATAAGTCTCAAAATTGCTGTCCTCACATCTTTGGCACAAACAACTTAATGAAAGTATATTAATAATCTTTATTAGGCATTCCCGTAAGAATAGTGTAGTTAAAATTATATTACTGAAATATGATTCATTAGTG
The DNA here is from genome assembly GCA_028023455.1 of Epiperipatus broadwayi. Classification (NCBI taxonomy): domain Eukaryota; kingdom Metazoa; phylum Onychophora; class Udeonychophora; order Euonychophora; family Peripatidae; genus Epiperipatus; species Epiperipatus broadwayi. The sequence continues at coordinate 3,108,667 of JAQFVV010012527.1, forward strand.
GATAATTTCTAGTCTAATGAATGACTAATAAAAATTATTATCACTAAACATCACATGATCACCATCTCTTATGCTAGCACATAACTGTTATTGCCTTCTGGCATCCATTGATTACTCTGCTTGGCATAGTGTGGCACTATTGTATGGAGAGTTTTGCCTGTTTAAAAATTATTATCATAAAATTTTATTTTTATTTTATTTTATTAAGTACGGTTTCTCCTAAAATCATGACTTATAAAACATCATTTGCTGTGAAAATATATATATATCATTACAAAGCAGTCAACACGTCGACAATCCTACTATCAATAATCATTGATAAATTTAAATTTTGGTTAATTAAAATAAAATAATGTTTCTATCATTTAGATTTTACGATTAGAGTTTTCTGCATGATTAGATAGATTAGTAGATTCTAGAATTTAAAATCCGTAAATCGTAATTCGAATCTGTCATTTTAATGTTGAATGTCTTTTAAATTCCATACAACCAACCATTTGACTTTTTAAAATTAAAAACACTTTGAACAATTTAAATGCTACAGCATAAAAAACTGCTCGAACTAATCTTTGTTTGTATACTATTTCTCAATTGGAAAATATTTTTTAATACAAAGTTATGCTATATATTGCCCAAAACAATTTCTGTCGATGTGTATTTTAAGTTCAGATTTCTTTTATTAAATTGCTTTTGTTAAAACAAAAGGAATAATCATAATTTTATTCATTAATTAAAATACAATTTGGTTTAATGAAATTAATTTCATTTGAAATTTTACATAACATAATCGTTTCAGTATTGTTACATTTTCATTTACCATTGTCAAACTCCCTCCACTCACAACTTTGACGCCATCCATTTCTGATAAATACACTAATGATTATTACTAATCATTTTTGAAACTAGAGATTATCTCTAGCACAGATATAAACTTTAAACCTCAGTTAAAGATTAATATATCTGATTTTTTAAATTTACACACACGGAGTTATTCACCTTTCTCTGTCCCGTATGTAATATCTTTATAGGTATAATAAACACCTCCATACTTCCCCATTCTTTTCAAATTCATATAAATAAAGATACAGTAAAAGACAAATGACCCCAAGATGCATTTCGTGCTGAAACAGCACTCATCAGTTGTATTATGAATTGAATTTAACTTTTTGTAGATTTTAATTAAATTAATTTTGGTTTCATTAATTACTTAGTCGTTTATTTGTTTTAAAAGATTGATTTGCATTTAAATGTTCACTTGAAATTTATTATATAGTAAATAGGTATAAATCTAAGAAGTGTGAATATAAAGTTTACTTAATTTTATTTACAGACACCGAGCACGCACACACACAAACATTAAATTTGAAAAATAAATATTCCACATATTTTACAATTAAAGCAACAAGTATTTCAGACTTTTTATCTATTACTTGATATAAAAAAAAAAAACATTATTTAGTTATTCTTTCATAAATAAATAATTAAAAAATATATTTTTTACAACTTTATATAAGAATTAATTACATTTTAGTCTATAATAATAATTTTAAAATTATTCATAATAAAACAAATGAATTATTTATTTATTTACTTATGAATATTATTTATTCATTTTTAAATACAGATAGTATATTTTTAATTCATTTTCTTTTATGTTGCAGAAACTTTTATCACAATTGCAAATATTTATTATTTCAGCAAAGATTATAATTTATTTGAAAAATATTTTTATTTAATCTTGAGTAACACACATATTAAAAAAAGTAAACATAAATACAATAGATAAATTAAGGTATATACACATATCAAAAAAACAAACATAAAAAATATATTTAATAATAAATATTTAAAAATTAATGTAATTGGCATGAGCACTATATATATATTTTGCCTTTTACCAAAAAAAAAAAAAAACAACAACAAAAAAAAAAAAAAAAGAAAAGCAACAACTTTATGTGAAAACTTTTCTAAAAATAAAACAAGTGGGTTGGAAAAAAAAAGAAAAAAAAATTATCTCTAAATCAGGTGATATAAAGCATGTAGCAGTTTCTAAAAATAGAATTAGTTGCAAAAAAAAATGTAAGATAAATTTACTACGTGGGAAATATATATTATATGATAATAAATATACAAAATATCCTATGAAATTTTGTGCAAAAGTAAAGTATCAGAAATAGAGATGAAGAGTCCATGACTGATCTTCATGTGACTGATGTAATTTTAAAAACTACTTAATTGAATAAAAATTTTAAACGTTCAATATGTCTCTAGATCTTTTAAGAAATTTCTTAATGTATACAGTGCATGTATATGTATTATATATTATAAATATTAATTAGAATTTTTTTATGGAATTTGTAGATGTAAATATTGGAAGTATAAGAATTTCCATATATTTATATAAAGAAACTTCAGCTATGATGTAATTAAACAAACAACCAATAAAAACTGGCAATTATAAACTTAAATATGTCATCTAGTAGTATTTTTATATTTAACACCCTCAAATTAAGAGGAATTACTTTAACTTAGTATTCTAGATATTATCATAATATATATATATGATCACTAGATGGAGCTTACCAATCAGCTCCAAAAAAGTTTTGTTTACATAAATGCTGAAAGAGATAGAATTCAAAATCTCTATCGTTGTCACACAAAGACCAGCTAGTTTCTAGTCTCCAAGCCTTTCACTGATGTAAGCCAATAAGTTCAAAACCAGCTGGTCTGGAGGTGAGTGACAATGATAGAGATTTTGAATTCTATCTCTTTCAGCATTTATGTAAACAAGCTCGTTTGGAGCTGATTGGTTAGCTCCATCTAGTGATTATAAAATACAAGCTTAAAGGCAAGTTATGAAATTTATAACTTGTTTTGATTATCATATATATATATCACATGATAACAGCTAAAGCTTAAATAAATCATAAAATCTACAGTCTCTTTTATAACTTTGTTTATAAGTAGCCGTAGCAACAGATTGTACATTTTATGATTTATGTAAACTTTGGTTGTTATTGTGTGATTACATTTGAAATCATTTATATTATATAATTTAAGGGTTATTATCTAAGGAATAATGAATATACTTTTTATATATAAAAACTGAAAGATCACAACCTCCTAAATATTCCTCATAAGTAATGAATCTCTTCTATAAAAAGTTATGTATATTTATAGTATCTTCCGCATATTGTGGGGGGGTTAAAAAAAAAAAAAATGTTAAAAAATGTTAAGACCAAACTTCAAATATAATGATATTGGTTCAATAAGTTGTGAGTGATATGTATAAGAGGGCATATATATATATATGATATATATATATATATATATATATATATATATATATATATATATATAGTTTTAAAACAATTATGGTAAATTGAAGTATGAATAAAAACAAATTTTAATTTCTCTTGATAGTAATTTTTTTTTTTAAAAATCCACTTATTCTACAAACAAAATAATATTGAAATCACTTTTTAATGCATTTATTTTCTTTCAAATATTACACAGTCCACAACATTGTTTTTATTTTTCATTTTAATTAAAATTGAAATAATTATGAAAAATATCAACAATAATATATATTAAAATAGTTTACTTCCCATTAAATATAAATAAACATAAAAACTTATAAGTAAAGTTTTAATAGAGAAGTTAACAATAAATTATAATAATAAGCACAGAATCGAATGATCATAAGAGAAAAATAAAAGAAGCATTCTACATTAATGGAAATTTTAATGTTATAAATAGAAAAGACACTTGCTTTGATATATCAAAGAAATGGGCCAGGTAACATGTGCTAATTTAAATATCTTTGCATATATTTTATTATATATTTTTAAAAAAGCTATGGTTATGAGGCATGGATCCTTGAAAACGTTCAACTTATTATTATGATTTATTTATAACTTCTCTATTAAAACTTTACTTATAAGTTTTTATGTTTATTAATAATATATATTATAACAAATCTTAACACTTCTATTTATTTTTCACTAAAAAGCCAAAAATAATATATATTTTTTAAAAACCATAATTGTGGATTTCATGTTTAATATAAAATAAAAGTGTGGAATGTCCAGAAATGAATGAAATTTATTTCTTGATACCCTATACCAGGGGTATCCAACAAGTCGATCGTGATCCACCGGTAGATCCCAAAGTTAATTTTGGTCGACCATGAGGCCAATCTGGCAAGAGCTGTCGGGTAATGAGTGAAACAAATTAAGTCAAGATTTTCAAGTTCTTTTGTTATTTTTGTTTTTGTTCTAATTTTTTTTCAATTCTAGATAGGTGAAGTCTACTAAGCCGAATTATTAGTGAAAATAATATTTTTAATCTTGATTTAATTTAGCTAATTTCAATTAATAAATATTGTTAATAATTATTCACGTTGCTTTAATTCCCCCAGACATGAATTTGTTGGCCCATTAAATAATTATTTTTTACTAGTTAGATATATAAAAATAGTATGTATTTTACACCTCCCTCCACTTAGTCTATGCCTATGACAATAAGTCGATCGCAACACATTTTTGAAGTAAAAAGTAGAACTTATGAAAACAAAAGTTGGCCACCCCTGCCCAATACTTTTATTTCATATTAAATATAAAAATAAATCCTTGGGTTTTTAGTGAAAGATAAATAAAAGCATTTATTATAAAATATTTTTTATATATACCATTTTAATATACAGATATATAAAAAAAGTAAGGAAGATAATGATAATTTTCAAGTGATCTTGTAGTGATTAAAAATATTCAATAAAATTTTAATCTAATCATTTATGGATGCAATGTGATAATATAATTTCTGACTACTTGAATAAAAGACGGGTTAGTAAGGAATTATCTTAGATAATTGAGAATTAAGGCTATAGGAAAAATAAATGTTTGATATATAAACTATTTTTAAATTTTATGAGAAATTACTCATCTAATATTAAATGTTAGAAATCTTTAGAAAAAGAAACTTTTCAAATACATTCAACTATTAGCAATAGTACACAGGTTAGTATATTACACAGTATTTCAAATGATAATATTTTCGAGGGCCTGGTTGGTTAGAGAGTCATTTTAAATTCAATATTCAAGACTTTAAAGGTCCTAATTTGATTTCCAAGCTACTACTGTCACTAATTAGGCCAGAAATACCTGAAGAAGAGAGAAAATATTACTTAAAATTTTATGTTGGATATTGATATGTGTCTTATTACTAACAGTGGAATGTATTTGAAAAGTTTAAATAAAGTGTGAATTTTTCTAAAGCCATTTGTAACATATAATTACTATAATAAATTTTATGAAATTTTTAACAGACAGTTTCAACTAACTTTTCATACCCCCCCCCCCCAGTTCTAACAGATTACTTAACAACACGAAAAATAAACTAACACTGGCTCAAACACCTCAAGCCATTTATAATATTGCATGCACTCATGCAAATTGTAGAGCCTCATATTATGGGGAAACCAAGGCAGCAATAGAAACCAGATTACTACAACATAAATATGATATATTAAAGCTCAGTCAGATCCATCACATTATTCCATTTTTGCACTTCATCAGAAACTAACAGGATACCAGTGTGAACCACAAGATGTCAACCTGGTCTGGCACGATGTAAAATAAAAAGAAAAGTGAAAGAGGCCTGCGGGATTGCAATGCCATCAACCGCAAGGACACATGCTTCATGATCTCAAAGAAATGGAGCAATTCACCTTTGAACTTTGCATAATTTGCATATAATTACTTCACTTAGAGCTATGAAGATGAGAGCATGTCTTTTAAAAGTGCTTGCAGAGTAATACAATTTTATTTTGCTTTTAAGTAAAAATAGCTTTGTGGTCAGGTGCAATAGTGCCTATATTATTTGACAAATATATTTTCACATGCAAAGTTTTCGAGTTAGGTTTGAATTACAAAATTACTATAAATATAATTTTATGAGTAGTTAAATTTTTTAATTTAAATTTGATTATTAAATAAAATAGGTTACTCTTGACTTAATGCAAAAAAAAAAATGACAAAAAACTTTAAGTTGAAGCATGTGATATTTTGAAAACAGTCTAAAATTTTAAATAGAAGACACTTTTCAGTTTAGTTCATCATCTTCATATTGCATTATATGATATTAGTCATTGGTTTCTATAAAATTGATTAAATTGATGACTTTTTTTTGTCTTTATGAAAGTTACAGAATTCACATATTTTATGTTAAGTTTATCTACATGCAAACATTTTAAAATATGTTCAAAAACCATAATAAGTATTTAATTTTTTGGCAAATTTATAATACTTATTTTATAAAGCGCAAGTAATTTTGAAATTAAATTGAAAGGCTGAATCCTCTTGCATGCACTTCTAGAATGCTTATCTGACAGCCAATCAGATGTAATGATAGCTGTCTGAGGAGTTCTCAAATCAAAACACAAGACAGAGAGATTTTACAAGAAAAGGATGGGTCCACTCTTTTCTTTACTTAAATTTATATATATATAAGCCAGTCTAAAGCATTTTGACCTGAGAGCTCCTTAGATAGTAATCATTACATCTGATTGGTTGTCAGATAAGCATTTTAGAAGCACATGCAAGAGGATTCACCCTTTCAATTTAATTTTAATACTATTATAATAAAATTCATAATGTTAAAAATCACATTAAAGAAAATTTTCTGTCTCTCCTACCTACCTACCTACCTACCTACCTACCTACCTACCTACCTACCTACCTACCTATCTACCTACCTACCTACCTACCTGCTTACTTATCTACCTACCTACTCATTAATCTATTTACCCCTATCTATCTATTTGACTATGTTTGTATGTATAAATGTATGTATATAGGAATGTATCCATTTAACTATAAATTGTATATATGGCAAAATCTTTTTAAATATCTCCTAATAGACAAAAATCTTTTCAAAAGTCAACTAAAAAAATACATAAAGAGATCAAATTGAACATGGAAGATAATTATGCAGCCATTATGTTGTATGGTTTATGTATATATATATACAAATACAAAATGTTCAAATCATCCTCCTAAAGGTTATGTTTTTTCAGTAATGCTCTCCATAAATAAACATTCTTTTGAGTCGTGCTGTTTGAAGTTCATACTTTATATTTATTCACAGTTATTGCTGAAAAAACATAATATTTAGAAGGATGATTTGAACATTTTTGAACATTTATATATATATATATATATATATATATATATATATATATATATATATATATAAATGTTCAAATCATCCTTCTAATATATATATATATATAATAAATGTTCAAATTATCCTTCTAAATATTATGTTTTTTCAACAATAATTGTGAATAAATATGAAGTATGAACTTCAAACAGCACTACTCAACATGATGTTTATTTATGGAGGGCATTACTGAAAAAACTTAACATTTGGGAGGATGATTTGAAAATCTTGTATTTGAATATTTCAGCTAGCAATATATTCTGGGATATTTTCATATATATATATAGAGAAATATTGATAAATATATTTATAATATATGCAGATTTACAAATATGTGTACAAGCCAAACTAATAAAATATTTATTTTTTGTTCTCATTTCAGTCCTTTTTTGGTAGAACTTATAACAATATTACAAGTCTTTCAGAATGCAAAAGTGCTGGGCAGTGTGTTATTAATAAAAAAAATAGGACATCATGTAAAAGTTGTCGACTTAGAAAATGTTTAATGGTGGGGATGTCAAAAAGTGGTAAGTTTTATATGGATAATATTAAAGTTGTTAATATTTTGAGGAAACCAATGGTTGAAATAACCTTTTAAAAACATCTATAAGCCTGCAGTAATTTTGAACATTCATTGTTATTATAAACTCTTGAACTATTATTAACTGTTGTGTCTGGGTTTACCCAAACACCTACATATATGCATGTTTATAACTAAACATAATTAAACTAAGCATTCACATTTTTGTTATTATATTATGTAAAAAATGCTAGCAGTGGCATAATTTATTGTATTACTTTGTAAACCACACACACATATTTATATATATAAAGGGATTCCATTTTTATTGTTAAAAGGGGGTTGCCTTGACAACAGTTTGAGATTGTTGATTGTTATCTATATTGGGATTGTCTAAGTGTCTATGCAATTTTATATGCGATTCCTTTTTTATATTTCTTGTCATCACTTATTTTATAATTATTTTCTAATTTGTCAAGATTTTACTATTTGACCATCCTATACTAATGTTATTTTTATTTTTTTGTAATGTATGATATATTTTAAAGATGTATGAAAGTTTTACCCATTTTTTTATTATTTGTAGAGCTGTTGTTGTTATTGTTATTATTATTGTTGTTGTTGTTATTATTATTATTATTATTATTATTATTCATAATAGAATTATTATTAATATTTAATATAGATGATGTATAATTAAAAAGTATATTTTCAATATTCTTAAGGTTATAACCATAATTAGTGTATAATTCAATAAATTGTTTCTTTTGTAAATTACATACTGTATTTAATTTTAAAATTATTTTGTAATAAAAATTTAACTGAGAAAATGTTGCTAGTAACATTATTAAATTGAAAAACATAAAACAAAGTATTTTTGGAGATAATTTTAATTGCAGATTAAAATCTAAATTTAACTTCTAAAATAAAAGTTAAAACTAGAAGGTAAAAAAAAAATCCTGTTTATCGACAAACAGTAATGAGGGATATAAGTAAGTATATTAAAATGAGACAATCAGATTTTTTTTTTTTAATTTCTCTCCTGTGCAAGAAGCTAATTGTTAGCAGAACAACTAAGCAACTCAGACCACTAGAAATATGGAAGCAACAAAACTAATAAACAGCAAAGTAGCTGATTTTGAGCATTAAAAACAAACTCCTTGCATTGGTGGTCGAGAGGTCAGCGCGCCTGCCTTGCACTAGCAGGCAGTTGCCCGGGTTGCGGGTTCGCGTCCCGGCCGATGCTATGACACTTAAAAAACAACAACTCCTATTTAGTAAAAGCTATGGAAGCATTAAAATACAGTTTGCAGCTACTATACATGGCTAGCTAAAGATCCCTTAGGACTATTGTCATCGTCATTGGCTGCTCTATGTAATGAGTGGTTGAAAGATATTGCTCTGATCATTTCATTATGTTTATTTCCAGTCTGTTATCAAATAATCAACTATAAACTAAATAGAAGTTCTTTATATTTGCAACTTACCTCAGACACTCCCAACTAAAAAAACAACGAACTCATCAAATATAAGAGCAATCTTGAACTAAAAAAATATCATATGAAACCAAGTCAAACAAAAGAAAAAATAAATAAAAGTGTACTTAGAAAATTGAATTGATTGTGATAAATATCAGAAACATATGTTATTCAGTTAACTAATTAATAAATAAAGGCCTTTCTAAAATAAGTAAAAACAAACTGTAAATATTTCATGTGTAAATTTTTTGAATATATATATAATATTTTCTAGTTCATAATTAGTGTTGTTTAATATTTTTCTGTAATTAGTTACATCTTATTGGAATAATTTTATTATGTGGGAAACAAATACCAAATCCCACTACTATTAGTTGTTACTAAATCTGTTTCTAAAATTTCACAAGTTTCTTTCTGAATTGACTTCTTATGTTAATTAAACATAGATAATGGTCTAAGCCAATGGATCGGAATCTTTTAGTATTGAAATCCAACTTTTTATTTCAGCTTTAATCTCATCCCTTTTATTGATTTTTGAAGCCCTAACATTTTAAATAATTTTAATATCAAAATACTTTTTGCTTTACTTATATGCATTGATGTATTTTTAAGGGTAAACATTTTATTTTTACATTAACAGAATGCATCTTTTCTTATTTTGGTTTCAATAATTATTTTTTTTCTTTCAAATTTTTGTCCATTTTTCATGTCTTTATGCCCCTCCCCTTTATTACCCCCCCTCTAGGTCACTCCTTATAGTTTAAAATCACTGGTGTAAGTTAACTGCCTATAATTTAGAAATAAGAAACTTCACCTCCCTTGAACAACATATATTACCTGAAAGATGGCTGGAAGAATTTAATCAATCGTTATTTAATGTTAAATACTATTAAAAAGTAAATATATGCATGAATAATTCTGATGCCTATGCTTGTCTTTTTATTTGTATAAATCTTTAATATATATAATATGAATGCTTAATCTTAATAATTCATCCATCCATCTATCTACATCTCTATTTATGTATGTGTGTATTTATCTACTATCTGTCTGTATAGCGCTATCTATTTATATATATATGAGAATATTTAAAGAGTAATACTTTCAATATTTACCTGTATATAATAATATTGTTTGATTTACAATCTAAGAGTTTGAATAGTAAGTTGAAAGCAGATCCCCTTTTGTGTTTATAAGTATGTCAGACAAATGCATTTACTGAATGATGTAATTTCAATCTGCAATATCTATTTTAATTGGTATTTCATTACATTACATCATAACTGAAAATTTGTTTAAAAATACATAGAAAGGACTCATTAAAGTTTAATACTTAAATACATTTAAAAAAACCCACAAAGTTTTATATTAATAATTAATATATTTAATTAACCTACCCTACAATAGGAGTTCCCAATCTTTTTGTTCCTAGTACTCTCCCGACTTTTAATCAATTATCCAGTATACCTGTTCGTTATAATAACAAGTAAGTAGTTGGAGAGTGTACAATGCAATACATTATATGCATGCACAAGAGGTGTAGATACCATAAAGGTGAGCCTTGAGATGGGGCTCATCTGGAAATTTTACTAGTTATCTTGAATCCTAAGTGGACATTTTGAGTTATTCAACTCTACAATAAGAAAGACATTTATGCAATCTCATTGTATTTATGTCTAAACAAAGACCTAAAATGTTGCTGATAGACAATACTATCATGGAATAGCCTGAAAATGTTGATAATATAACTATTTTTGGAATACATTAATAGCATAATATACTTATTTATTTGCTATTCACCATAACTCCTAGATAAGCTTCCAATAACCCTTGGGGGTACAGGTATTTCAGGTTGAGAACCCTGCCTTTTCAATCAAGCTTAGTAACTATTTTTTGAATAACTAACTTCCCACTACAACAATTTTAGCATTCAAGTATTGATCTGTAAAGTAATGTAGTTTTAACTAAAAGATAAAATATGTATGGGGAAAATTTTGAAATGCTTAACATATACTTTCTTTATTCTCTTGGAAAATCTATATATTTTATAGTGGACTATTTAAAGATTAACCTACTTTACTAGGATGTTTTCTATTGGTAATGATAAATGTTTGGGGCTAATTGCAGAGAATAAAGTTAATTATTCAAACATACACACTTCAGACCTATCTTTATTTCATATTTCAGTAAAATGTTATTTTCAAAGTTGTGCAGTGATGTGCAGTTGATTCATTTTTTTAGCTTTCAATAAAGCAAGTTTGTGGTAAGATAAAATTCATATTGGAATAAATTATTATATAAACAAATAAATGGTGTTACAATTAAAATAATATTTAATAAAGAATAAAATTAGCTATTATTTTAATGATTTCAACTAAAACAAACAAAAAAATTTAATTGTTTTTAAAAAAGCAAAACATAAAACATAATTTTTAAATAACTTCTTGATGATAAATAAAATGTGGCAAACTTTCCATGCAGTAGTGCTACCTACTTCAAGAGTTGTGCTTAAAATTTCTATCTAATACTTGCACATTCAATATCTCCAGACTAGTTTCTAGCCTATAGCTTTCATTAATGAGGAGCCTTGGATCACAAGTCACTGCGCCTAGATCTTAAAATCGAATGCAATCCTCCAGCAGTCATCTTTTATCTCTTTAGTTAACTATAAAGCCATGAGACCAAGATGAAAACACATTATTGTTTTCAATCCAAGAATTATTTGCTTGTATCGTCATACAGATTTGAAAACAGTTCATTATCTATACATTTTGGTTTATTTTGTTTTTTAAAAAATCACAGTCACCATCATTTTATGGGAAGGTTTGGTGTAAAGCCACTAAAAAAAACACATGATCACCATTTTATATGCTTACCCAAGCTATTAAACCAGTTGATGTGATGTGATGTGATGTATTGTGGCTTCTCCTTAAACGAAGTCAAGAATATCTCAGCAATTATACAGTACTGCCATCTGATGGAAGCTTTAGTAAATTGATGAATACAAGGTTTGTGCATCCATTGATTATTAAGGCTTGCACTAGACGGCATTATATGGAGAGTATGCTGCTGCTTTAACAGTTTGTGTAAAAATGGTGATTATATAAATAAATAAAATGGTTAATTAATAGTCTTTATTGCTAATAAAAAAATGTAAAAAAGAGAAAATATAATTTTAAAAAAAAGAAACAAAACTTAAATATATATATATTAGTAATGAAATACTAAATTAAAAAGATTTTTCCCCCATGTGTCATAGCATCAGCCGGGAAGTGAACCTGCTAACCCGGGACAACTGTTTGTAAAGCTGCTTTCGCTGACCTCTCAACCACCATTGCTTGACCTATACAAATAAATAGAGACTTTTGAAAATCAATATTTATGTTTATTTCTAAAAATGTAATAAAAATGTAAAAAATGTATTATCACTATTATTTTCTCTTGTTTTTTTTTTTTTTTGAGTTAGGATGGCCATACTCCATTACCAGTGGCTGTTAATAATTTTACTGTAGAAATTTTCAATACTTTTTTTTTGTGACACTATATTTGCATAAAATACATTAAGCATATTATGCATGAGCATACTACATTCAACCTTATACACGTACGTGTATGAATTTGTTTGTTTGTTTGTTTTTTGTCATGTAAATGACCAACTGTATTGTTTTGCTTATATCATCCTGTTTGTGTAAATTATGAGTTATTTTAAGAATTATATGTGAAATTTCAATTTTTGCCTTGTTACTCAGCATGGGAGTCGATATATTATAAAACTGGTAAATAGAATTCTGAACTGTAAACTTGTTTAAATGATTTAATGCAATAATGTTGTCTTTAAAATGTATGTACTTATATATGCTCGCATATATTAAAGACATTTATATAAATATAATAATCAAAATAAAATATCAAAAAAAACGATAGGAATTTGTTTTTCGTTTACAACTAGTCTTAAAACAAAACAAACAATATATATTACTTCTGCATAAAAATAGTAAGTTGTTTCTTATAAGGAAACAATTTTATATGGATCACACTTTAAATTTTATGAAGCAATTAATTAATTAATTAATGTATACAGTATATTGTTTATTTATTAATAATAAACATCGAATAAAAATGTTTTTATTTACTATTTTGAACCTTTGTTGTTTTTGTATATATAGTCTTTAAAAACATCTTATAACATAATGGCTTCCTTTGAAAAATATTTTTCGTATATCCTTTGGTTAACCTTTCTCTTAGAAATTGAATGTAAAACAAGAATTCACAATATTACCCAAGTACCTGTGCCTGCAGTAATAGGTGAAAGATTATGTCTCACTATTAATTGTGAAGCAGATGAAGGTCAGTATGTGCAAAGATTGGAATTACTAGGTGACAAAGGAGGAATATTGTTATGGTATCAACCACCTAGAACAAAAGCTATGGCTGCCATAGGACCTGATTATGAAGGCATTATAGAATTTAAACCTGGATCTCTTGAAACTGTATGTTATATATCGCTTAAATTAGAAGATGTAAAAGAGTCTTTGGATGCTTATTGTGACAGCGCTGCACTTACACCTGAAAACACCACAGTGCTAGGAACAGATTGCATATCGTTTTCCATAATAGCAGTTGTAATATGGAAAACAAAAATTTATAATGTGAGTTATGAGCCTTATCCTGCTGAAATAAATAAAGATTTGTGCTTTACAATACACTGTGAGGCAGCTTCAGGATTATATGTACAAAAATTGGAATTTTCTTCTTCTGAACAAACTATTTCCCTGGCTTTTAAAACTCCAGACAAACCTTGGCGTTTGGTTTTAAGTACACATTTTGGGGGTGTACTAATTCATAAATCTGGTGCTGATCACACTTTGTGTTTTGCTCCATTCACAGTTGCACTTGCTCTCGATCATTACTATGCCTACTGTGACGCTGCTTCACTTAAAACTTTGGAAATAACTGAGACTGATACATATGAATTAAGATTTACTTTAGATCCAGCTGCTCGGGTTGATGCTCAAGAAGCAGTGGCAAGTTCTGGTTCTAAATTGGTTGAAGATTTTTTCACCATAATGAAAATTTTGTGTATTTTACTATAATGATGCAATTATCTAAAGCACAAAAAAATCTCTTCAACCTCAGCGAAGTTCTTTTGTGTTCAAGTATATTGTTACAATTTAGTTTTCAAAAAATAAAAATTGACTATCTATTGCTGTAAAAAAAAAACATCACAAGATATTATTGAATGGGGAGGCATTGATATATATATATGTTATACTTAATATATATTAAATAACCTCCAAGTCATCACATATTTTTTTGAAATCATGGATAAGGATAAAACACAAGTTAATTTTTTTTTTTTATTTTTTTTATTATTATTATTATTATTATTATTATTATTATTATTATTATTATTATTATTATTATTATTATTTTATTATTATTATTATTATTATTATTATTATTATTATTATTATTATTATTATTATTATTATTATTATTATTATTATTATTATTATTATTATTATTATTATTATTATTATTATTATTATTATTATTATTATTATTTTATTATTATTATTATTATTATTATTATTATTATTATTATTATTATTATTATTATTATTATTATTATTATTATTATTATTATTATTATTATTATTATTATTATTATTATTATTATTATTATTATTATTATTATTATTATTATTATTATTATTATTGCATACATTAATTTACATTTAATGTATATTTATAAATAAGTATTTAATGATAATTTTTTAAAATGTTAATAAAAATTATTGATACATTATTACTATTATTATCAGTATTACTCTTAGTATTATTACTAATCCTAATTCTAATAATAATATAACATTTTTGGCTTTATTTGATGTTGAGTATTTTATCTTGTTACCAGTTTTTAGTGTTTAATCTTTATGTAGAGAATAAAGTTTGGCTAAGTTTAGACTTCAATTGTATTTTTAATTTTTGATATGTGTTGCTTTTATGAATGGAATTTGAATCATAATTTAATTATCTTTTAGCATAATTACTGTTTAAAATATTTTGAAAGCTAGTAAAAACAATGAAAACATTTTTAAAATCTTAAAATTATATTTGATAATTAGTTTAAAAAATGCTTAAAGTGAAAAAAAAATTGTTTTCTGTTTTATTATTATGATTTTAAAGAATCAAAATATTAGATAGTACATAAAATATATTATGATTTATATTCATAATGATAAACATAAAATATAATCTACTTGTATATTTTGTGTAAAGTGGAAGAAGTTATATTTGAAACAAAAAAAAAAGGAAAATATATTTAAAACAAAAACAATTAGTATTAGAATTAGAAAATTCTTATCTTTCATTTTTATAACCAGAATATAATAAATTTTCTTCAAATTGGGCAATGAGCAGTTGTACATTAAAACTGTTTTTATCTTCTGATTATACCTGACACCTATGAATAAAAACTAAAACTAAATTATAAACTCATTATTGTGGAGAGACTTTAAAAATCATGCCAATATAACACTGTTCCATGTTTATTATTGTTGCACTAATTAAAATTCCTTTTGTAACTAGCTATACACAGATCAAAACATAAATGAAAGTTACATAATAGTTAAATTTAATAGCTTTACACTATTTTTATGATTATGCAACTGTGTTATTCTTTGTTTTTGAAACAAACAGTGAAAAAAATTCTTCATAATAGAAACAGTAATAGATAAGACATTCTTTACAAAGCTTGTCATCTTTGTGTTACATTACTTTTAAAAGAGCTTCTTGGCCATTTTCTGACCAATAATGAATAACAAGCTAAGTTGGCATTGGGCTAGAGATTTAAAACTATATTGTAAGAATGATTAAATTATTACAAATTTTGATACTTGTGTATTGTACTGTCTACCAAACATGGCAGCCATTTTTTAATTATACAGTGTCAGGGCTATACAATAAATATTTCAAGCAAAATGGTTGTCAGAAAGCTGTAATATTTAATATTTATAGTTTATTATTATTATTATTATTATTATTATTATTATTATTATTATTATTATTATATAAAAGACATTTTTTTAAAAAAAATAATTATAATATTTCACTTTATTTATTATTTTTTGTATTAAATCAACTTATTAATATAAAATAATAAAATATAAGACATATAAAGTCTCATATCATTCCCATTAATGCAGATGAAGGATCCCATATCTTTGGAAATACTCCATTTCATGCTGTTCTGTCAAAGAAAAATCCCAAACTTTCATCATTTTTGCAAAATCGTAATGACAATAATAAAGCTGCTGAATGTAAACAAGCTATGACAAGGTTTGGAATGTGTTAACATTTACTCATTGTAGTATAAATAAAAAAAATTGAAATAAACCTTCTGGCTGGAATTTATAATCAATTTACTCATTTTTTCAAACTTAACAAATAACACATATTTGATAAAATAAAATGAAAAAAAAAACCATAAACAAATACTTGTAAGGCTTCTGAAACTGTATAATTTAAAAAATGGCTGTCAAGCTTGGTAGGCAGGGTAATACACAAGTATTTAAATTTTATCCAGCTAGGGTTTTGATTTATGCTTATGATATATATAAACCATAAGTGCTAAAAAGCTAACAGACTATTAAAACCCTCCCCGACAATGAATTGGTGTCTGGTAACAAGCAGAAAAGCTATGGTGACATATTTTACATATATATGCAAATCATAAGTACAAATGTATGAGTAATGAGCAACCTAATAATAATAATTTAAAATGCTCTAATTATTAATACTTGTATTTTTATAAAACTTGCCTCAAATTAACAACCAGATTAAATCATTTTTTGCTATTTTTAAAACACTCCCAATTGTCTTTTTAATATACGTTATATACTAGACAGACAGTTTATAATAGAATGAAAACAGAAAAATACCGTTTCAAATATACATTTAAAAATAGGTGTACATGTGATTTTAAGTTTTTTAAAAATAAAATCAAAATCTCTGCCGATATTTTATTTCAATATCAGTTTAAACTTTCAATTACATTCTTGACATTGCATTGCAAATGGTTTTCTAGTTGTGCTCTATAACCTCTAGCAATACAACTATAGGATTGAAAGAAAACTTGCTTAATTGCATAGCAGGAAAAAACAATTTCCATGTTGATTATTGTGGACTAATATCTAATTTATTTCATGTTTGATATAATCTAATTGTTTTTATTATGTCAAAAAACACCCATATGTGATATATGTAACAAAATATATTAATTTATTTGATATGTTAATGCAACGGATTATTAAAATATATTAATTTAAATGTTTTAAAATAATTTGTTATTAAAAATAAAATATTTTTTATTTATTTCTATCTAAACCATATAATTATTATAAATGTTGCATGTTATAATTATATATATATATTTATTAACTTAAATATAAAATAACATGCGTACTCTTTAAAAATAACAACAAAAATTACTTTAGTAAATTAAAACTTGAATAATTAATCGTCACCTGTTAAAAAATTAATGCGACTTTGCTAATGCTTTAAAATAAATTAAAAAAATATAGTACTCTTGTCAAGCATTGGTGGTTGAGTGATCAACACAGCCGCCTTACAAGCAGTTGTCGCGGGTTAGCGGGTACGCTTTCTGGCGGATGCTATGACACATGAAAAAAATATATATATAGCACACTTAATGGCTTAAAATAAAAGTAAAAAGTAATGATAACTTTGACTAAAAATAAATAAAAAACAAAAACTTGGTATTCTATCATAAGTGTTTTATATACTCATAAAGAAATGGATATTTCGTTTTAAAATTTCAATATCTAGCTAAGCATGCTTTCAGCCTAATCAGTAAAATTTTTACTTAGCCTCAAACCTAGCAGCTAAAATTTAAGGTGATATCTTAAAATAATTTAAGATATTATATATAAAAATATCTAACAGAATGTAATCTTTTCTTGTATTAGCATATTAACTTATTCATAAAATTACATATTTAAAGAAAAGAAGGAAAATTATAGAGATACATAAATATTATTATAACTGAGTGTTCTGAAATGTAATAAACATTTTATATATAAAAAAAATATATGCATATATAATACATGTGAAGTATATTGTTGTTTATTGCAAATTTAAACTTTAATTTTTCTAATAATTGCTGAGAAAATAGACATATTTCCTATACTACATATGTTTCGTCTATAGTTTCCAATTTTTTTAGACACTCTACTGGTTTTTAATAAATTAGCCAGTATCTCCTATTCATTATAATAAGAAATAAGAAGTTGGAGTGTGGACCATGCAATACATCATATGCATGCACAGGAGATGTAGATACCATGGATGTGAGCCATGAGGGGGCACTGATCTCTTGAATATTAACTGGGCATTTTGGGTTATCGAATTCTACATCAAGAAAAAGTCTATGCAACCTCACTGAACCTGTATCCAAAAAGAGATCTGAAATGTTTCTGGATGATTCGCAGACAGTACCGACATGGAATAGCCTGGAAATGTTGATAACATAAATATTTTTGGAATATGTAAATACCATAATATACTTATTTACCTGATAATCACTGTATACCCTGAACAAGCTTCCCATACTTCCTGGTAGTACAGGTATTCCAGAATGGAAACCCCTGCTCTACAGCTTTACTATATATGCTAAGTGATAATCCTCCAGACTTTAGTACAAATAACTTTTCCTGTATGTTACTGACTTTTTCTATTGTTAGCTCTGGTGGCAATTTTTTTCAATGTTTAACATTTATTTTAACATTAAAATATTTTATGGAATGAGGCTATGAAACTATCAATATTATAGGAACATTTGACAAAAAATCATGCAGATAAATATGATAAAAATTTATTTTCTTTTTACGACCTTGAAAACACTTTTTCAAGGCTACTGACAATTACATAACCTTTTTCAATAGCATTGAACAAGGTTATGAAAGGTCATAGGCTAATTGCTTTTATAACATTCATTACTGATTACTGAATAAAAAAAGCTATGTACTGTTAGTAAAGAACTAATTCTATCAACTATAAGTGAGATAATATCTACTATAATACATAAGACAGCTTCTTATATTATGCAAAAAGGAATTGATAAATAATTCAAGATATTGGGGGGAAAAAAAATCAAAAAAAAAAAAATCAAAAGTATACAATAAAAAATAATTTTTTAAAAAAATTATAATACATTTTTATTTTAGCTATTATATTTACCTTGAAAATCATTTTGATTTTATTATTCAATTTCATTAATTAATCATTCCATAATTAATCAATAGATTATTATATACTTCATATAATAAACTTTTGTATATACTTTTTTAAAACATTAAAAAATATTTTGTATGGGACAATTTGAATTAAAATTTTTATACCTACATAAAATTGTTCTAACCTAAGAAATAAATCTAATTTTAGCTACTTAAAAAATCACTGAACATTTTTACAATCTCTCAATATTTGCATTGATAAAAATATATATATATTTTAAACTACTAAACATCACATGATCATCATTGATTACCCTGGCTTGCACTGAGTGGCGCTACTGTATGGAGAGTTTAGTCCCTGTATATAAAGAGATCATACTTAAATAAAAGGATTTATTTACTAAGTCTGTAACCTCAAGAATATGCGTGTAAAAATGCGATAGTAGGGACCTCTACAGGTCTTAACCACAAGCTTACACATTGGAAGAAAAGAGGGGAATGCTTAATTGTCATTATACAAAAAAATAGTATTTGATTCTGTAAGTATTTTGGCTAATAATTAAAATTTTAAATCATCAAAACATATATCTAGGTTACTGTCAAATTCTGAAAAATATTTATGTAAATCCATCAGCAGCGATTAGACTATATGGTGTGATGCTTAGAAAATAAGCCCTGGTAAGAATATATAGTAGGGTGAATCCATCTCTCCAAAACTTGTTATGATAACATTACAGAAAGTATTTTGAGAATTAAAATGAAAAGCCAAGGACATAAAAATAAATGGTGATTACTAAAGTTATCTAAATGTTGCAGATATTATGATTATGTTAGCAAAAAGTGCTTGGAACTTTAGGAAATATTGTAAAA
Source organism: Epiperipatus broadwayi (assembly GCA_028023455.1). NCBI lineage: Eukaryota > Metazoa > Onychophora > Udeonychophora > Euonychophora > Peripatidae > Epiperipatus > Epiperipatus broadwayi. The sequence continues at coordinate 3,129,012 of JAQFVV010012527.1, forward strand.
GCTATAAGAAAAAATAAAAAAGGAGTGAAAATAAAGTGCAAAATTAATAATAGAATTAAACTTAAAGGAAATGTTTGTGGTAAAAAATTGTAATATTGAACAAATATCTTTATATATTTAATAAAGGTTTTTAATGAATGTGTTTTGTTAGTGCTTATTTATGGATCTGAGACTCAAACACTTAATAGATAAGCAATACAGAGATTTTACACCATAGCATAAAGTATGGACAAATAAACGTTAACATTAATAAGGAGAGATAGAAAGTAAATAGAAGGATAATGGAACGCAGATATTACTGACATCACTGAACAAATTAAAATACTGAAAGAGAACTGGGATCACATTTTGTTGACAGAAGTGTATAAATAATAACCAAAATTTCTCCAAGGTTAAATAAAATAATACACAGTTTAACACAAAAACATTCTTATTTATATTATATAATCATGAAAATATTAAATATGATATACATATATAATAAGGCTCTTAAGATTCACATTCATATGTTTACTGTCTCAGTTTGCTTCACAATATCCACACTGCTGGACCTCCCATGTTGTATGCCATGCTGTTCCACACAGCTTTTATATAAAGTTTTCATGTCTTGAATCTGGAAAAATACATTTATTAAGAACTTTGTTTATGTACCATAATATTTCTCTTTACAGATAAAAGTCTCTTCAAAGTTAAAACAATTTATTTTGTACATTGTAGCCTCTTTCTATATCTTTTATAATATCTTGGTATTCATTTTAAGACTTATTCTGCAATAGATTTAGAATATCTGCAAATGGCAAGGATGGTTATGGTATACAAACAAAGTTCTTAATACATGTCTTTTACCAGAGCTTATTTATAGATCCAAGATATGAAAAGTCTATATAAAAACACTACTGAAGCTGCATGCCTTACAGCATGGAAGATGCAGTCATGTAGATATTGCAAAGCAAACTGAGACAATGACATATAACAAAGAATTTTAGAGGTCTTATTATTTATATATATTATATTTAATATTTTCATGGTTATATGATGTAAATAAAATCTTTTTTGTGTTAAACTGTGTAGTCAAGTGTTGGTGGTCAAGAGATCAGCACAGCTGCCTTGTAAGCAGTTGTCCCGGGTTAGCTGGTTTGCTTCCTGGCTGATGCTATGACACATGAAAAAAACCTGTGTATTATTTTGTTTATTAAATTCCCGATGTTTTGATGAAATAACATTCATCATTGTCAAGGTTAAGGTCTTAATGAAAAACTTTAACCTTGACAATGATGAATAACACATTTCATCCGAAAAATCGGGAATTTAATAAAGAAAATAGAACATGGTTTAACACAAAAAGACTTTATTTACATATATATTATACTCTTGTTAATGATATTTATGTATATATTAAAAGAAACATTAATGAATATTTATAAATATTATAAAAGCTTTTCTAAAAAAAAATCGTGTAGGAGCATTCTAGTTATACTGTTGGAAAGATGTAAAAATGAGATTAAAAGCAAATATAAAGAGAGATAAACATGTATCACTAACATTGTTAAAAAGTTGAATATGATGGAGTAGAATTGTTTTTTTATTAGAAGCAATGCCAGTAGATAGATAACTAAAGTTTTAAATCGATCAAAAGATATTGATCACATCAAAAATAGATTAACATGGTAAAAAAAGTTTGCTGAAATAATGTTGATGCCTGAAAGCACTTAAATAAACTTGAAAAGATATTCATCTTGACGTGACTTGATAATGATTGAAATTTGCCGTCATCTTTATCATCATTTTCAACCGTTATCAATCTATTGAGAGATTAAAGTCTCCCCAAGTTTAAATCCAGTTTTTTCAGTCTATACATTTTTTTTCTCCTATCCTTTCAATATTTTTTAAAAAATTTCTGACTCATCTTACATGTAGTCTTTTTCTATTTTTTAGTCATATGGGATTCGTTTGAAATTTTCAATGATCTATCTATTTTATTTTTTGATCTATCTATTATCATATCTTTTCGCAATATTTTCAGCCTTATTTCATTCAATCTATTATTTCTTTAAATATTATATATATGTGTGTGTGTGCGCGTGCACGTGGGTGTATGTAGAAAATGAGCTGAAGAAAAAAAATTAAAGAATCTTATTTTAGAAATATGACAGTTTATTAAATAAACAGTGTAGTTATGTGAATATACATAATTTATGGATAGTTAGACAGTCACATGGGAACGGTAGTGTTGCGTGATTTTAATGACATTTAAATATTAATGTTTAATTGCTACTCAGGATGGCATAAACTGCCATAAGCTAGCAATAGCTAATATTCAGTTATTGCTTTTATATATATATATATATATGTGTGTGTGCCTGTGTATGTTATGTATTAACAGTCAAACCTTAATAAACCATAGATTCTACAAATTTGTTATCAAGGCAATACCTATAGAATTTTACAGTTTAATATATATACGCTTAAATAAAAACAAACCAGGATTAATTATAGAAGTATAAAAAATGTTTTTAAAGTCAATAAGTAGGTATTTAAATAATCAGTAGCCCACATTAGGGCAAATATTTCTTTAACAACCGTTTAGATAAAAACGATGAAGAAGATATGACCAGCATTTCCGACGGCTGGTTAGTGAGCGTTTGAGTGATTTTTTATTCTTGTTTTACTTTCTAACAAACATATATATATATAGATATCTATTTACTAACTAATCTTAGATGTTTATATAGGTTAGTTATCCGAGAGGTTTAAGTGCTTAATTCGGTATTCGAATCTTAGAATCATAAGCATGGGAGGATTGAATGGGACAACTCTGCGCCGCTTTGATACTGATGTAAATATTTGAATTCCTTTTTCAGCTAACAATAACTAAAAAAACTTTACGTTTTAAAAGCCTTAATAAAGAAATGAAATTAATTTGAAATTGATTTATATTATAGTACAATACTTTTTAAAATATGTGTATATATAATATTTGGTATTTACTGGTACGAAATTGAAGAAAATTATTTTAAATTATTTATTATGTTGATGACTGATAAACCGCCTATTTATCTTAATATGAATTTTTGTTATTAAGCCCAGAGGGTGCAAACGTGTTAAAATCTAGAGCAAATAATTATCTGCTAACTCAGTAGCTAAATATTTGACTTTTTGCCTTAACATCAAGGTTTACTTTTCTCTTTTTACTGTGAGATAATAAAAAGAATGCAGATCAAAAAAAAAAAAAAACTCTACCTGGTGAAATTTTCAATTATTAAAAACCAGTACTCTTACCAATCTCAAATGAAAGGTTAAACGAAAAATGACGATGATTAAGATAAAAGAAAAAGAAGTTGTAAAAAAAATCAAGATAATATATCAGTAGTTGATTAAATATAAAACTTCCTTTTGTTAAGATCAAATGATAAAACGTGTGAATAATAATAATTCTCATTACATAAATATTTTAAAGCATATTAAGTGAAAATAATATTGAAATTGTAAATATAATAAAACAATAAAAATAGAACAAACAACAAAATGTTATTGTAGACAATTACATTTTCACGTTAATTAGTATATCGAAACAGTTATATATATATAGTAAATTAGTAACCACATTATACATAAGTGTGAAAACAAATTAATAGCAAGACCCTTTCAGTGCATAAAGATATTAACCACTACCCTGTTACTATACAACCACCAAAACATCACATGACCACCATTTCCTATGCTTACACAAGCTGTTATTAGCAGTAGTAATTCTCTTCATACATTAGTGCCACCTAGTGTAAGCCTTAGTAATAAACTAGTCTGGGGATATTGGGTGAGTAGGTACTAGATGGGGATTTTATGCATAAACCTTCCTGCATCCATTGATTACTAAGGCTTACACTGGGTGGCATTACTATATGGAGAGTTTGCTACTATTACTATACATTTCGTCACATAACAAGAAACTCCTAATGTGACACAGAGAATATAATATCAGCACTGCATAACATTATATTGAAATGAGAAATGCATGATTTCATTGAAAACTGAATAATACAAAAAATTGAGAGTTGAAAAATGCATTTATATATATATCAGTGTATTTGATAATTATATATAATAATGATATTTTTATTGTTTACCTTCAAGGAATTCAAGTCATTAGCATAAACTTGAAAAAATACAAATATAAATTTATTTGACAAGCGTTTGAAATTTTGTTTTTCGCTCTCTAATAAAACCCACATTCCTAATTTGAATATTATAAGTCACAATTTCAGTGTATATATTGGGATTGATGTGCTCTCAGTTCGGAAATGAAATACTGTAGAATGATTGGACAGTAATTAATTCCTTTCTTTCTATGTATTGGCATGAGTAATCTGTTGTTTGTTTATGTCTCATTTATATGCAACTTGATTGACTAATTTTGTTATATATAGCTAACTGAATATATATATATATATATATATATATATATATTGTAATAACATTAAAAATAATAAATATAACAGTAATTAAGTATTAATGAGATATTATTTTATATAGCGTTATGTTTTTATACTGTAATAGTGATATTAGCAATTAAACCAATGCACATGCACTTTAAAGATAAATTATAAATGAATACTCTCACTTTTCCAGACACAAGATATAGTCTTTTTGAAAAGATGGAATGAATCCACCCATCCTTTCGACCCAAACATTTATGTATGGGCAAATCTTAAGCGTATGGAAATGAGAGCATGAAGATGTTAAGCAATCACTTTAAATTACATTTATTATGCTTGAACGGATGATGCTAGTGAAATCTTTACAATTTACAATATGTCATTCTTTAGTTAAAATTAAACATATATGAGATATTATTTTATACAGCACTATGTTTTTATACTGTAATAGTGATATTAGCAATTAAGCCAATGCACATGTACTTTAAAGATAAATTATAAATTAATACTCTCACTTTTCCAGACACAAGATATAGTCTTTTTGAAAAGATGGAATGAATCCACCCATTTATAATTTATCTTTAATGCATATGTGCATTGGTTTAATTGCTAATATCACTATTACAGTATAAAAATATAGCACTATATAAAATAATATGTCATTATATATGTTTAATTTCAACTAAAGAATGATGTATCGTAAATTGTAAAGATTTTGCAAGCGTCATTCATTCAAGCATAATAAATGTCATTTAAAGTGATTGTTTAACATCTTCACACTCTCATTTCCATGTGCTTAAGATTTTCCCATACATAAATGTTTGGGACGAAAGGATGGATAGATTCATTCCATTTTTTCACAAAGACTATATCTTGTGTCTGGAAAAGTGAGAGTATTCATTTATAATTTATCTTTAAAATGCATGTGCATTGGCTTAATCACTAATATCACTATTACAGTAATTAAATATTATACAGTCTTTCAAATCACATAAGTACTTTAGGTTAATTCCTTAACCCTCCTCAACTATCGAAAGTACTTCTGGTGAATTGAAAGACTACATATACTAGTTAATTACTGTTATATTTATTATTTTTATTGTTATTACGATAGTTTTTAATTAGCAGACATTTTATTTGTATTTCATATATATATTTGAATATATCATATATGTATTGAATGTTGTTTGATAAGTGAAATTAATAAATACTGGAGTTTGAATACTAATTACATATAAATTCTGTAAACAAACACTCAGTTTTATGCAGTTGAAAGAGCATTAGGCAAGAAATTTAATCTGCTACAAAGAAAAAAGCCTTAAAGATTAATAGAGAGGATCTTAATATATAAACCTTATTTTAAGATTTTGTTACATGCCCAATATGGGAATAGGTACAATAAAGATGAAAAAGTTCTCAATAAACAATATGATAAAATTTATTGGAATTTTTTGAGAAGATATATGTAAAGAGTAAATTTAAAAAAAAAAAAACAGATTTAGGTAAATCCAAAACCTTAGAATGATAAGAAAGAATAAAAGAATAATATAAAAATATACGAATTGCATACCCTATATATTATATACATAGATCCAGATATATAATAAGCCTGTATTTCAGTTATTACATAGTAGAGATGTCTGCCCATCCCTAGTATTTGTATTAAATGAATTAGGTCCTGCACATGAGGGGTCAGATTGACTTTAGGTCAACATGGGTGTGATAAAAATCTCGACCTCAGGGTGGCCTTTGAGCGTTCCATCATCAGATTTTCAATTGGATGGACAGCTAAAGAGTTGGAGTGTGGAGTAGATTTAAGCCTGTCCATTAAAGTATGAAGATTGGCTATCTTAATATATATCTGAGCACTTATTGCATATATGTGTAGAGATGATAATCTGGACCAACTGATGATTGCTAGTTTGGCATGAAGTATGTATATTGGTGATTATTAATCTTATATATTATTTATAATACTTCTCTCATATACACGACTGTCCAGCAGTCTTCTTCAGAGCTACAAGATTTGAATAATACAAATACATAATTATCATTTCATGTATATATATAAATCTTACATAAATCAAAAATATATATATATCTCCATCATTTTACACACATATATAAAACACACACACATATACATATATATCAAAATATACACATATTTTCTTCATATATATACACATATAAATCTATATCACCCCTAAACATATATATAAGAAAATAAAGAAGTTTTTAAAAAAATTAATTGCATTAAAGTGTATATGAGTGAAGCATTATAAATAATATATATATGATTATATGAAGATATGCAAAAAAAGTGAAGGAGAAAAATAAGGAATATACTTCTGATTATTAATCTTTTTGACATATATGTGTTCAAGTTTAGTGGTGGGTCATGTCAAAGTCTGTGCTCATATACCCTACATATTATTTGTTGTAATAAAATGCTATACTAAAATTAGTAAAAATAATAAATATCAAGAAGGAAAACGTTTCAAATGACAATCAAAACAACTTAAATCAAAAAATTATAGAAGTGAAATGTGGAATCTATATATAACAGTTTAGAATTATTTTAAATAAACCTTTAAAAAAATTTGAGATCAGTTAATAAAACATTCATTTTTTTAAAATGTGCTGTGTACATGTAAAATTCAAAGCGTTAAATAGCCCAATGTAAAAAAAAAAAAAATGTTTCTTCAACAATCTTCTAAAGCGTTACTTTTTTACTTTTAGGTGATTAATATTTACTAAGGCTGTAACCTCAAGAATGTGCGCGTAAAAATGAGATAGTAGGAACCTAAAAAGAATGTTTTTCATTATTTTATTCCCTAGTTAAAAATAGTGGGATCATTATTTATTGGTCAATAATTTTGTGCATGTGTGGATGTAAAATTTTAGTCAGGGTGGTTACTATTATTTTTTTATATTGGTATTTTGAATATTGTAGAGTTTATTCCACAATTTTTTGTTAATATATATATATACTTTGAATTACATGTGTCACCCATTTTATATTTATAACTTTAATTCCAATCATATACAATAAATACATAAATCATTTATTAAACTAGGGATTATTCATAACTCAGATACTAATTTTAACTACAGCATCTTATGGGGCAGTGCATTTCCTTTAAGGTGTCTTTATTTGTATTTTCAAGAACGTGTGGTTAAATGAAAGTTATTACATAAGTTACGATAATTTCATGAAAAATATTACACATGGCAAAAGAAAAATGAAGTTAAATTATTTTGAATGTGTTTAATTTTTTAAAACAGAAATATTAATCTGTACTAAGGTTTAAAGTTTATATCTGTGCTAGAGATAATCTCTAGTTTAATAATGATTAGTGATAATAATTAATGTATTTATTTAGAGTAGTTCATGTCAAAGTTGTAGATGGAGTAAATTTGTCAAGCAATGGTGGTAGAGAGGTTAGCGGGTTCGCTTCCCGGATGATGCTATGACACATGAAAAAAAAAGTTATAGATGGAGTAAATTTGTCATTTTTAAATCAAAATCTAAAAGGTAATACCATTTTTTTTAACAAATTAAACATACATGGAATAATTGATTTCAGCTGCTTTTCTCCATGTATAATATATATAACAAATTGAAAAAAATATAAAATCTTCAAAGCACTGCCAACAATTTTCATAATAATTTTTAAATGCTATATTGGTGAAAAAATTAAATCAATGTTTGCATATTTTCAGACTTAGTCACCCATTTTCAATTACCATCAGAGAAGATAATTCTCACATCAAACATGCAATTTAATTTCTTTTTAAATGCTATTACATTTGATGACAAAGTTTTATCTGTATTTAAAATTAGTTACTACGTTTTAATTATAAATTTTTATTAAACGCCCATCATTATATTAAGTAATAATTTACTAAGGCTGTAACCTTAGAAATAAGCGTCTGAAAAATACGAAGGTAGGGACCTCTATAGGTGTTTTTAAGACCTATAGAGGTCCCTACCTTCGTATTTTTCAGACGCTTATTTCTAAGGTTACAGCCTTAGTAAATTATTACTTACTATGTTTTAATAATAGCTATTTAATCAAGTATGATATACACACAGGCTAGAATAATATAAGTTCATTTTCACCAACGAATTTTACCACAAATGAAATTTTAAATAGCTTATTGCAGAAAACAAATTCCCAACATCTACCATAAAAACAGCTATGAAGAATGCAGCACCCATTAAATCTGCTTCTCATTTCTGATGTAAAAATTCAAATGGTTTAAATTTATAACTCAATTGATGCAAAAATATTATTTTTGAAATACAAATCATAGAGAGAATATTAGTCTGAAAGATTTTATATTGAAATGTGAAGTACATCATAATAGATTTCCTTTAAAGATTTCTCTGTAAAAAATTGTAATTTAATTGATTCAGTCACACATGCACACACACACACACACTCATTAGGTAAAATAATGAAACAAAATACTGGAATTAATACAACAATTTTCAATATACCAATAAATAAATAAGTAAATAAATAAAAGCTATATGTAGCCATATTAGGAGAGTCATGGCTTAATCTGGCTATAATTTTCATTTTTTTATTAGGGGGTTTTACTCCATATACTTTTGGCACTAAATAAATTCCATCATTTTTTTTTTCCAAAATCACATACATCTATTAAAGTAATATTCATTAAGGCTGTAGCCTCAAGCACATGCGTATAAAAATGCAATAATAGGGACCTCTACAGGTCTTAAACCACAAGCTTACTCTTTGGAAGAAAAGAGGGAAACCCTTCTTTACTTCAACCTACTTTCTATTTAAATAGATGAAGCTGAAGCGGTTCGATCTGAGAGCGTGAAGTTACTCAATACTTCACTAATTAAGTTCACATTTCTTATTACACATTAATACTCGTGAAATCTTGTGGTTTAAGACCTGTAGAGGTTCCTACTATCACATTTTTATATGCATGTACTTGAGGCTACAGCCTTAATGAATATTACTTATGTAATCAATGTGCGTTTAAATAAATTTATTAATACATCTATTAAAATAAACGTGTTTATGACTTTTTATTATTTATTTATCATATATTTAAGATGCACCCAATCCATTTTATTCTTCTATTAATTGGACAAGAGCAAATTTCCTGTTCAATAAATAATTATTAATAGTATTTTGTTACAAATGCCATGTGTAAAAGTTTTATTTAGCCACCCATAATTTTAAATCTTATAAAAGAGCTGCCAAAGGTGTTCATAATAAAATATTGATTATCTATGGTAAGAAATTTGAGTTCTATTTCTTCACCTCCATCCCAAAGTAAGTGTCATGTAGTATTTCATAAAATGCAATCTTTTTCTTTAACATATATTTAATTAGGCCAGAGAAAGTTTATTGTTAAATAAATAATTATTAATACTTTTTCAGAATATTGCATTTTTAATTACAGATGCTCTTTCAGCTAAATTTTTAACAGTAGTTTGCTATTTCTTTTATAAGAATAACTATTTTGGTTTTATATTCACAATTTACATCCAGGATTGTTAGTGAATTGTGTCATTTGGAAATATTTCCATTTTACATAACATTTTATAGATATAGAATAAATTTATTGGTTTACTGAAAATCATAGAGTTCATTCCAATGCTTACATATATTGTACCGGTCACTTCTTCTCTTCTCTTGATCACCAAGGACACCATTATGTCACTTACTACTTAGAAAATTTAATTTATGGTGATCAAGAGTTGATAATGATGAATGTCATTAGCTAGACACACACAGAGAAAGAGATCTTTAAGATTGTTCAGACAATTGAGAAAAAAACACAAAGACAAACATTAGCCAAAATAATTTTACATAATTTCATAATTTATTAATTTATGATAAAAAATCTGAGCAAACAAAATATGAAAGTTTGACCTAGATTTTACTGGCATATATCAGAGAGTGTACAAGAGTATTGAAACATTAAATGCCCTTGCAGATAAGTTCATTTTCTCATCTATAATTTAAAGAGAGATTTATACTATCTTCCTGCTAGCGATTTATAAAAACTAATTCCAGTTTCCCTATTTAGAGATTTGAAAAATAGTCTTGTAAAGAATACAATAAAATAGTGCAGGCAAGCTTTCCTTGGCCCAGTATAAAGCACCAGGGCCAAGAATATCATATGTCTGCAGAACAGCTCATGATTAACCATGTTCAAGGTTATCAAGCTTGATCCAAATATAAGACAAGAAACTAGAACAAGAAAAGGTCATAGTTATGCGTAATCTTAAATTGAAGAAAACAAAATCTCTGATTTAGGAAAAACAAAACAATGCACTTGATAAACCAACAACCAAAAGATTTATGATCTGCATGAAATGCAAACCAAACTTAGCTGAATAAATTAAAGTATAACAAAAAGGGACAGGTGAGTTAAAAGAAAATTACTAATATCTGCCCAAGCATTTATTAAGGGTTAGTAATATAAAAAGAGAAAAGAATACAAATCATATCAAATAGAAACTTGCAATACATTGTCAGATAAATAAATTAAAAATATGAATTCTTAAAACTAAGATCCCAGTACACACTTTAACTAATAAGTAAATACAGAAAATAATTAAAATATTCAAAGAATATACAAAACTTATACTAAAGACACATTGCTTTAAAGATTAAACTAAGACTTTAACAGAGATTTAAATCCTGGTTAGAATATGAAAAATCTTTTATCTCAAGGCCTAATTTAAAGTTGTAATTATAAATTTTATTAAACACTCACTATTATTTCAGTAATAGTTTTAACAAGGCTGTAACCTTAGCAATGAGCATCCTACAGAGGTCCCTAGTGACGATTTTTTCAGACGCTCATTGCTAAGGTTTACAGCCTTGTTAAAACTATTACTCAAGGCCTAATGTAAAGTCCATTGAATTTCCTTTATCAGGATGTGCAAAGTTCTTTTTAAATTGAGTCCATCATAAAGGCTTGATTTCTATCTCCTTGGTAGGGAGCATGGAGGTAGGCTTTGGATGAGTTCCTGTTTAAGATTTATGGCATGATCTTTGAAGGAACAACTCAGGATCTGGGGACCATCTTTAGGTTGATTTAGCAGTGCATGTTCTAGAAAATAATTTGCATGGTGGGTAATTTTAGAATTCTGCAGAGAGTAATGCTATTTAGTAAATAGTAGTCCATTGTATGATATCAGCAGAATTTCCTATCAGCAGACAAAAATCTTTAAAATTTTAGGCAGCATGGGAATTAGAATAGGTAACACTGGCAGGGTGTTAAAAGCTAAAGCAATACTCATAACAAGCTGAATATAAAAATGAGAAGCTGAATAAATAGTCTAAAATCTCAGGGCTATATATATATATATGCTTTCTTATCTCCCACATCATCTTTAATTAGAAGTTTTTGCCCAGGGCAAATCTTTAACTCAGACCTAATCATAATTAAAAATCTGACCAGGGTTCATATCTTATAGAAAATTAATTTAAAAATAAATAAATGCAAAATTAAGTCTCAGAATTAGAGCAATGGTTTATATATTCTATTTTGGTCATGAATATGAGGAGGAAACCTCAAAAGTACTAGGCCTAGGTTAATTTAATTGTTTTTGTTACTACTGACAGATTCTTCTCCAGCATGTTAAAGCACTTATATATATAGTATTATAAATAAATTAAAAATAAATTACAATAAAAAATTAAAAGATTCATGATCTTTGAAGGAACAGCTTGGGATCCAGGGTCTATCTTTGGGTTGATTTAGCACTGCATGTTGTAAAAAAGATTCCTCATGGTGGATAATTTTAGCATTCTGCAGAGAATAATGCTATTTAGCAAATAGTAGTCCATTATATGATATCAGAATACAGCAATCTTTAAAATTTAAGGCAGTGCAGAAATTAAAATAGATATCACTGGTAGTGTACTAAAAGTTAAAGGAATATTGATAATGAGCTGAATATAAAAATGAGAAGCCAAATAATAATTAGTCCAAAATCCCAGAGCTATTTACATGCACTCTTATCTCCCATGTTATCTTTAATTAGAAAATTTTGCCCAGGGAAAATCTCTATCTCAGACTTACTCTTAATCAAAAATCTGACCAGGGTTCCTATCTTATACAAAATTAATTTTAAAGAAGTAAATGCAAAATTAAATCTAGCTTTTTTTTTTTACAAATAAATTAAAGATACATTACAATAAAAAAAATAAAAAACCCAGGAATGCAAGCAATACTTTCAAAATTAAAGTGCTCTTATTTTTTTTCTTTAAAAGATTAAAACTTTTTTTAAAAATTAGAATGTTTTTAAAAATAAATTTAAAGCATTATTAGCCAAGAGGTCATTGCAACTGCCTTGCAAGCAAGTAGATGGTTGCAGATGGTTGTGGGTTCACATCCCAGCCAATGCTATGACATATAAAAAAAATTTAAAAAAGGTGTCAACGAATTATTTTTAAACTAAAAAGTAAAATTAGAGAATTTTAAACTATAGCTGCCTATGTGCACTATAACACTATAATATATAAAACTTTCAAATAAAGTTTCTTTTAAAACTTTATAAAAACAAATTATTTTTAATTTTGCAATGGAACTTTTGAAGTGGATAAAAACTCCAGTTCAATATATATGTATATAAATTTTATAAAAAGAATTTTTCACAATTTTATAATCTTATCTTCTTAGATACTCTGTAAGCAACATGTCAGAAATACAATAAATGTACAGTATTTTAGTACTTCATAAATATATCTAAATAATGTCACAATTCATTATAAATTTTTGAAATGCATGATATATAAGATGATATAAACTGTGATTGTGCAGAATGTTGTTTCTTCTGGTATTAGAATAATCACACTTAATTATCTATATAAACCTCAACAATTATATGAAATAAATAAACAAGGTATAATTTAATTTTTAAAACATCAAATATTATTTAATTTTTAAAACATCAAATATTATTCAATGTTTTAAAAATTAAATTATACCTTATTTATTAATATGTCTTTCAAAGAAATATCCACAATACATGGATCAGTCTGAAAAATATATCATTTGGATATTCACAATGTTTACATATTTATACAAGTCAATAGTATATATTAAAAATAATTACCAAAAACCAATTTTACACAATCTTTCCTTGCCAGTACTTCAGATTTGTTCATATATAAGCATTTGAGTTGTAGGAATAGGTGGATTCATTTTTTTCCTGCATAAATACTATATCTTATATTGGAAAGGAAAGTATTCATTTATCATTAACACTCGCAAAGCACATGCACAATTAGCTTGAAAGGCTGATATTTGAATGTAATACAATCTTATCATCTAAAGTTTCCTACACACATTACTGGCTTAAGTATTTGCATACTATTAGTTTAATATAAATGCTATAATATTATGTAAAGGATTATCTTTTATTTAAAAAAATATTTTATATAAAAACATTATTTACTTTGAGAAATAATATACTAAAAATAAGAAAAATAATTTTTTTCTTGGGTTACAATTTAGGTTAGTATATTTAACTTGAAACAAAAGCAGTGGGCATCTATAAATTAATTAATTCAGTTAGTAGTTTGATTACATTAATTAACTTATGAATATTCCCCACTGTACTTCAAATTAAATATACTATCCTAATTTACAATCCAAGAAAAGAAATATTTTTTATTTATTAGTATAATATTTCTCAAATTAAATAAAAGCATGTTTTTAGAAAATATTTTTTAAATATATTATTTTTTACTTTTTAGTTATGAGGTACTTTATAACAGACTTTTATTAAGTATTCATATTTAAATACTAAGAAAGTACCAATGAGCAGTATTTCTAATTTTTGAAATACAATTCATGTGTATTAAAAATTGTATACAAGATATTTTTGTTCATTAAGGCAATGTTTTAAAAAATGTGTGTTTTAGTTAAATAATCAAGAGAAAATCAGATTTCATTCTTCATTTGTTTTTCTTTCTGTTTTAATTAACTCTAAATGCTTTTCAGTGAATATTCAGTTTTAGTATATTTTTGAAAAATGTATTGCCATCTTATGTGCCACTGAAAAATTACAAACCAATATCATATATTGGATAACTGTCTGGACAATTTTAAAATATTTCAACTCTGGCATTGTCAAAATTTAAAGAAAATCTATTCAAAGAATGTTAAAATTATTTTTACAAGATTTAACTCACACAAACAAATAGAATTTACAAGTTAAATAAAAATAGTACAAAACTCTATTGACAGATTGAATTAATGTTCCAAATTTCTGATTGGTCAATTACAAAATCAGCAATAAAATATATATTTATCTTTTAAAACTATATTTATTTTAGTTTAGTTTTTAAAATGCAAATTAATAATTTATTACATTATTAAACTCATTTTTTAAAAAAAATAAATTTCTATTTATAATTGATGAAAATAATCTATAGCGATAATATTGTTATCCAATTATAAATTACAGCCATATGTTATTGTCAATTTGCCTTCATGTAAAAGTAAATATTTTTTACTAAAATCTAAATTCTTCTTCTAAAATAATTCACAAATATTTTGTGAAAAAAATAATAAATGTTTTTAAAAAGATCCTAAAACATGTTTCACTTTGAAAATCAAAACAAAAAAATAAAATATTCAAAATTATTGTCAGGCACTCTCTTGTAGTGATAACGAGAAAACCAATCAGCAATTGGAAGGTGAGGTTTATCAGGTGTTATAATAGTAAATTTAAATATTATTGATTTATTAGTTGTAAAAAAATATTTGAGTTGGCAGGATTATTCAATACAGTTTTTCCTCGGGAAAATTGGCAAAAAACTTTAAAAATAGCAGTTAAAAAGTGAGTTAAAACCATGAACACATGGATGATGCATCAGTGTGGTTCATACTCAGAAAAGGTTAATAAAGATTTTAATAACTAAATTTCAAAGAATTCAAATCCTTTATTAGCAGTGATAGAAAAAATAAATTTCTGCTACTTTTAGCTTAAATAATTAATAATTTAAGAATTTAGGCCAATTTAAATATTTCTGATAATTCTTTAAATAAAAAGATGGAGTCAGATATTGATATCCAAGCAGAGATTGATTTTTTTAATCAACAACTACTGTTTGAAAGGTGCAAAATTTTTATAGATGCCGAAAGTATTTAATTAAGTTATTTATATGTTCCAAAAGTTTATTTGAAAGCAAAGTTATTTTAAATGAATTGGTTTAAAAATTCTGCCTTATCTATTAACAACAAGTTATACAAATAAATCTTTAAATTATCATTAAAAACTACATTGAAGCTTTACCATGAAATAAAACTTTGTGATAATATTTAAATAGAAATAGCAATTCCATCTTGGAATGAGTATTATTTACTTTTGAGATTGCTAATGATGTCAGTTATGGCAGAAGCAGGTGTCCAGTAGAGATTAGATGCTTTTTCCTCACAGATCATAATTTTTTAAATAAATAGCTTAAATTAAAGTCAACATTATTTAATATGATAAATCTCATATTCATTGAGAATTATTGGATGCTTCCCTCAAAAAAGAATAGAAAATCTGCTGGTTTAGAATAGTTTTACCATTATCTTAACTTGCATTCGCAGATATTTTTTTAATAACATAGATTCTACCAAACTGCTTTTATTGATTTTTCAATTGAAAAAAATTGATGTCTGTATCTTATGGATGGTCATCATCAAACGTTTTTAATCTACTGTTCTTGAAAGAAAGATTTCATTTAAGGAATACTTAAACCAATAAACATCACATGACTACCACCTCTTATGCTTGTGTATAACTGTTGTTAAAACAGGCAACACATATTGCCACACACAAGAAGGCTTGTGCATAAAATGCCTCCTGGCATTCATTGATTTCTCTAGCTTGTTGTGTGTGGCAATACATATAGTGAATGTTGCCTGTTTTAACAACAGTTATACACAAGCATAAGAGATGGTGGTCATGTGATGTTTATTGGCTTAAAACCAATCCTGCCTAATAGGATAGTGGTGGTTATGGTTATTAAAGAACCAAAGACACCAAAATGTATGGGTACTAAACTGGGTTCAAATCCATATGACTATATAAGCTAATGGGCTTGGATTAAAAACATTGTTTTCAATTTAAGACTCATGGAGATAAAAGATGGTTGCTAGAGGGTTGTATTAGATCCTAAGATCTAGGTGCAGTGCTCTCAGATCCAAGGCTTCTCACTGATGAAAGCCACAAGCCAGAAAGTAGTCTGGGGACATTGAATGAGAAGGCACTATATGGGTATTTTATGCACAAGGCTTCTGCATCCATTGATTACTCTAGCTTGCTGTGTGTGTGGCAATACGTATAGTGGGTTTTGCCTGTTTTAAGGAATACTTCTTTCCTGACCATACTTTATGTGAAATTTATGACATAACATTATCACTTGCCAAAATTGATGTTCTAATAGAATTTTTCAAATATTTTAATAACTATAATGCAAATATTAGATTTTAAAGCAGCATTTGATAAAAAAAACTATTAAATAAAAAAGAATTCATTTATTTTCTGAAAGTACTTAAACTAACACATGCGTAATATTTACATTATCTGTTCATATTTACAAGACAATTTTTACATGTTTATAAAATTTATATGATTTTTAAAAATATTATTCATTTATAAAATTAAATTAAAAAGAAATCAAATTCAATTGAATTTTAGAATTAAAACATTTTACACAGAAGTGAAGGATGAAGAATTTTCAAAAACTTCCACAATAGAAGACATTAGGATTAAAAGGTTTACTGTATGTGTAAGAAAGATCTATTTTATATTTATACAGTAATTAGTTAATAAAATTTGTGAGTAAATCTTATGGCTAGCAATGAAACTATTTTTAAAATGACAACAATTAGATACAGAGCCAAAGGGTCTTCTTTATGAATGTCATAAACTAGAAACTAGTTTGGATATTGATGTAACAGCTTTGGGTAAAGTTTATTTAGTTCTATCCTCTGAAATACATTATTAAAGCTGACACAATGTGGCAGAAGGGGAGTAGAAGAAATAGACTTGTTTTTAACATATTATTTAATTGCTAACTCCTAAAATATAAATATTAAAATATATATAAAGGATTGTCTTTAAAGCCTTTAGTTTCAGAAATATCATATCATCAGCAGGCATATTTATTCAGTTACAATTCCTTTAGAACCTATTTACATGGGACAGGTCCAAATTGCTTAAACAATGATGTTTTCCATGACTTTATTATAATGAAAGTTGAACTTGAAACAAGTAATGATAAAATAATATTGATACTTTTGAAGTTTAGTACAGATAAAGAATTTTAAGAATTTCTAAAAAAACAAAAAACAGATAAGCCAAATAATATTTAACCTATTATTTGTAACTAAAATAATCAGGCTGTTTTATTTTAATGCTTAGAAAAGTTGATGAAGAAAAGAGAAATGGATTATTAACTGTTGTATTTATATATGATGTAATAACTCTTTTAATACAGTATATATGTTCATGGATAATGTTTGATATATTATTTTCCAGATACTATTGTCTAAATATAAACTATTACCATGCAACTATTTAATCAAGAGTTTTCCGATGCATTTCTAGATGTACTTAGCACTTTCAGCTACACTATAACTGCTTGTCTTGGATTCAGATATGATGACATTTTCAGATGTACTGTGACAACCTGCCTTGTGTTTAAAATCTAGCAACTTCAAGTTCAATGTGAATTTGTCTCTGCTTTATAATATTGAGAACAATGTGCATATTGCCATTCAACTCTGACAGTTATTTAGTTATTGTCTGATGATACCTCCAAATGGACTGCCAATTTATAGCTGAGACCACTCTCTTAATGGAAGCAATCAGATTCACCAAGCATCTTCACTGAGTGATTTGATTTTGCCACTAGATATATTTTATCTCTACATATATTTGTTGGTCTGGAATGATAAATGCTGAATCTGGTCAGAATAAGATTGAATCTGAACAGGTCCATTACTTGAAGGTAAGTTGAGCCATAATATTATCAGTGAGGGAAGTGGACTTCATCACCATATATTTATATGCCTTTATCACCAAAAACGTCACATAGATCTGTAGAACAGGCTATAAAATGTCAATTATACGATTGCTAGGAGTCGATGTTGATTTGTATTCAATAATAATATACCAATATATACAAATAATAAAAGTAATAATGTTAAACGTTAAATTGTTGGTTGTTATTGATATTGGGATTGTCTAAGTATTGACTGGCTTTTAATGAAATATATACAAGTAAGTTTATTACATTCCAATTGATAACAATTGTTACATTATATGTTTACGACTTGAAGCGTTCAGGTTTGAGCAATAATATTCGATGTAATGTTTAAAGGAATGTTTATTTCATTGGTAGCCATATAGAAAACTTATTAATGCATTATTCCTACATTTATATGTAGTAAATGTTAATTTATTTCAGTAATAATATATAAAAGCGTGGATGTGCTTTTCGAGTCGGCTAACTGCTTATTCATTTAATGAAATCTGTTTTAAAACTAAACAGATACAACCAATCACCTTAATATATATATAATTAAATATTTATTAATAAAGTTCGCATGAATAGGTACAACTTGGCAATATTTCCTGCATCTTGGTGTTACAGACACGTTTTTCAAATTACATTTAAACGATTATGTATATCAACCATATTTGAAGGAAAAAAATATAACATTTTTCAGTTTCTGAGAATTTCTTTTTACTGGAATTTTTTCAAATATAGTAAGTTCATTTCCAACTTTCTATTATATTATTATATGTATTTATAACAGGATTTTAGTCAAAATCCGTCAGAATTTTTAACGTTGAATATATAATTAACACTTATATCCTGTACATATTTGAACCTATGTTTAATTTTTTTTTTTTTGCATTAGATTGAAACAAGAGATAACCATTATATTAGGGGGAGGGGGGATGAATGAAGTAAAAGTCTATAAGATTATTACGCAGTTAGAAAAATAAAAATTCAATACAAATCGTTGTTGACTTTTGACTTCTGCGAAATACATTCACCATGTTTTCTTTGAAATAATAATTCGTAATGACATTTTAA
The DNA here is from genome assembly GCA_028023455.1 of Epiperipatus broadwayi. Classification (NCBI taxonomy): domain Eukaryota; kingdom Metazoa; phylum Onychophora; class Udeonychophora; order Euonychophora; family Peripatidae; genus Epiperipatus; species Epiperipatus broadwayi. The sequence continues at coordinate 3,148,561 of JAQFVV010012527.1, forward strand.
ATAAATATCTTCATATTTAACGTATTCTAAATAAAACATTCGGTCTTATTGAGTTTCAATTTTATATTTAATTGTACAAAGATCAAAGAATATTAAGTTCGTATTATTTCTTTTTCCTGTAGTGTGTTTCATATAAAAATGTATATCATAATAATGATAACCGTGACTATTGATAAAATAATTAATTGATGGATTCCACATTAGTAAATCCAACACGTAGATTATTATTTTATTGCCTTATTATTAGCCCAATAATTATGTTTAGTTAGCAAACACAAAAGTCTAAACTATTCCACACCAGCATATATATATATGCTAGTTATTTTTTAAATTGGAAAATTAGAAAATAATTATAAAATGCTGGTCGAAAGATTTATGATGATGGTACTTTAATAATAAATAAAGTAAATATATATATTAAGGCTACAATTTTAAAACTATGCGCCTGAAAAAACGACAGTAGGGACCTCTACAAATCTTTAACACAAGATTTAATTATATATTGGACTATTTCCATCATCTAATATTAAATATTGAATGATTATAGAAAAAAATAAATAAACTGGGGTTAGTAATAACACTCAGATTAGAATATAACACGTTTGAAGTAGTATTATTTTACTCTCTTCTTCAGGTGTTGTTTGGTCTGACCAGGTGCAGCACTAACATGGGTATCAAACCTGGAACTTTAGATTCAAGAATATTGATTTTTAAGCTAATACACCATTGGCAGAATAGCCCAGTTGGTTAGAGTAGTACATTAAAGTTCAATATTTCATGAATCTAAAGGTTTCTGTTTGATTCCTTTGATAGTACAGTCACCCGAAGAAGAAAGGAGAATGACATCACTCAAAATATTGTGTTATATACTAAGCTGGGTATTATTATTAATAGTTGAAAATATTTGGAAAGTTTAAATAAGGTTTGAAATTTTTCTAAAGACATTCAATATTTAATATGAGTAAAGTGTTTAAATATAATATCACATAACTAGCTTCAGTATGATTTTATCTTAGTCTAAATTTATAAAATATAGTTAAATTACCTGACTAGCAAAAAAAAAAAAAGCCAGGATTCTAAGAACAGTTATTTTCATCCTTTTTTTAAAATGATCTACTGCAAAGTTGAATGATAGATGATTCTAGATCAATGTGTAATTCTACTATTAAACAAGGCAAAACTCTCCATACAGTAGTGCCACACTGTGCCAAACCAGAGTAATCAATGGATGCCAGAAGGTTTATGCATAAAATTCCTGTCTAGTGCCTACTCATCCAATATTCCTATACTAGTTTCTGGCTCATAGCCTTCATCAGTGAAGAGATCAATGTGTAGTTCTACTATTATAGTGTTAAACTAATGAGTAAAAGTGATCAAGATATATTACTTATTCATAGTTCTCTATTTCCTAGTTAATCAACTGACTTTGAGTAGAGAACTTAAGTACAGAACAACTATATATAATAATTTTAAATAGGTAACCATCATCTATTCTTTTTCACAAATCAACATAATTGATATTTATCACCCAGAAAGAGGAAAAGATGATGCTGGTAAAGATTACAAACAGTATATACACATTTTATGCCCTGCAAAAAAGGAAAATGGTTCTCTCCCCAAGCTACTTGCAGTGCCATATCTGATTCATCACAATTCCTATGTAGTGATATAGGTTAGTTATTCACTACAAAAAATTTAAGGTGCTGTCATATCCAGATCAAGTTATTGCGCACAATGTGATGTGTTTCATACCTTTGGTGATCATCCTCAATGCTCTTTCTGTCATTATGAAATCTTGCCAACCATTTGAAAATAATTTTGTGATTCATGGTTTTACTTGCATACATAATCCAAATCATCTCAAGACTTTCAATAGCAATCTTTCTCGATTTAAAGCAAAAGTTAATGTTCACGCATTCCAAAGTGAGTTACAAAATGGGTTACAATATGAAACACATCATTATATTTCATGTCATAATTCATGATTCAGATATGATATCTTAAAATTTTTATAATGAATAACTAAACTATGATGCTTTACAACACATGAACTGTTTCAGAGATGGCGCTGCAAGCAATTTGGAGAGAAAATCAGTCACAGTTTCACTGCCTTGACAACAGTTTGAAATTGTTGATTATTAGTGATACTGGAATTGTCAAAGTGTTGACTGGCTTTTATAATATATACTCATGCATCTTTGAATTTATTTTGACAGCAAACAAACAATAAAGAATAAAATGGACAATCTACTGTTAAGATTATAAAGTTAAATAAACTTTCATTTACTAACAGTGTGGATATGACATTAATAATTTTGAATTCGTAATCAATTAAATAAAATACATAAAATCTTATTTCTAACAATCTTTAAGTTCATGATAAAGTAGAAATCAATAATTGTCTTATTTTCATTTTACAATTATTTTAATTCTCTATGCTTGCACTTATATATACAACTACATGTATATCAACATCATTATTGTTGGACATTATCTATTCATGACATAATGAAGGTCTCTCCAAGTTTAATGCAGTTTCTCTGATCTTTAGCTTTGCTTTTTCACATAACCCTAGCACACTTACTTATTTTATCCATTACATCTCACATACACTCTCTTTTGAGGTCTTTATAATCTCTTGAAATCCACTTTAAGATTTCAGTGGTCCATCTATTACTATTCCTTCTAGTAATGCACTTCAGACTTTGATTGCTTCTTGTTACATCTAACATACATCTTTCCATAATTCATTGAGGGGTCTGAAACCTCTGCATTGCTCTTCTGTTAAGTGTTTAAGTCCCAGATCTATAAATTAAAAGCCTTTTTTCAACACATAGGCACATTTACTTTTAATATTAAATAATATTTACTAAGGCTGTAACCTCAAGAATGTGCACATAAAAATGTGATAGTAGGGACCTCTACAGGTCTTAACCACAAGCTTATGTTTAGGAAGAAAAGAGAAGAATCCTTCTTTACTTCAACCTACTTTCTATATAAATAGGTGAAGCTGAAGTGGTTAAATCTGAGAGTGTGAAGCTATTCAATACTTCTCTGATTAAGTCTACATTTCTTATTATACATTAATACTCACAAAATCTTTCAATTTATGAGTCAATGGAAAGATCTTATAGTTAGAAATCTACTATGATAACTTAAAGTTGTAATTATAAATTAATTTAAACACACATTGATTACATAAGTAATATTTACTAAGGTTGTAACCTCAAGAATGTGTGTGTAAAAATGCGATAGTAGGGACCTCTACAGGTCTTAACCACAAGCTTAAATTTAGGAAGAAAAGAGGGGAACCCTTCTTTACTTCAACCTACTTTCTATATAAATAGGTGAAGCTAAAGTGGTTAGATCTAAGAGTGTGAAGCTATTCAATACTTCACTGATTAAGTCTACATTTCTAACTATAAGATCTTTCCATTGACTTATTGTACGTAAGTATTAATGTGTAATAAGAAATGTAGACTTAATCAGTGAAGTATTGAATAGCTTCACACTCTCAGATCCAACTGCTTCAGCTTCAGCTATTTATATAGAAAGTTTGTTGAAGTAAAAAAGGGTTCCCCTCTTTTCTTCCTAAATGTAAGCTTGTGGTTAAGACCTGTAGAGGTTCCTACTATCGCATTTTTATGTGCACATTCTTGAGGTTACAGCCTTAGTAAATATTATTTATGTAATCAATGTGTGTTTAAATAAATTTTTAATATTAAAGTTATTTTTGGAAAAAGCACTCCAACCAAGTATAATTCTATGATTAATTTCATCCAGTATATTTCCACCTGTAGTAATAATCTAACCAAGGTACCAGTAGTTGTTAACTTCTTTTAACTCATAGTTATTAATTTTAGATATATTTGTAGTTATAAGTTGGACTATATTCCATCACCTAGCTAAATTATTAATTCTTTTTAGAAAAAAAAGGCAATTTTATTTTTACATTTGTAAGTAATAGCACACAGATTATTAGAGAATACAATTTTTGAGTAGTTCTGCAATTTCTGGTTCAATTATTAATAGTGTATGAAACATTGCCAAATTAAATTACTGATCTTTAGATTTAGGAATAGAAATTTGACTTGAATCAGCTAGGCTATTTTGTTTATAGCAATAATTAGTAAAAATTTCACATACTTATTTATGAAAGTTTTCCAGATTTCTCTATTTTGTATTTTAAAAACAAAGTTTAAAATACGGTTGCCAAACATTATGGAATATCATATTAGGCTGATTTAAAATTTAAAGAAACTGCTCACATGTAAATGACAAATAGCTCCATATGTTAACCTAATGTGATAGATAAGCCATAATCTTTAAAAACTACTCATTAATCTTGCCCTTGAAAAAAAATGGAGAAATCAGAATTATTCTCATAGCTAAGTAATTTCTACTAACAACTTAATGGTAATATAACCTAATAAGTTAGAAAATCACTTTCAATTCACTATTTATGAATCTAATCAATGCTAGATTGTCACTCATTAAACAGTTTGAAATTGTTGATTGTTATTCATATTGGGATTTAATGATTACTTACAAATCCATTTAGCCTTGAGTATTATTACACTTATTATTTAAGTAATATTTTGGGCGCAATTTAAAAATTATAATTGCAGTTTGTAATGTTATAATTAACTATTTATTAGTCTACATTCAGAATAGGTTATATTTACCTGTTTAATTAAAGAGGTTTGTTTAACCTTTTTTATATCAATGATTTCAATTTCTGTGGCCAACTTGCAATCTTTAGTGTCTATATAAGTATATTAGATCATTAGCAAAGGTGGGATTCCACTTTTTTGTTAAAAGGAGGTTGCCATAACAACAATTTGAAATTGTTGATTATTATTGATATTGGAATTGTCTAAGTATTGCCTGGTTTTAAATGATATATATATATAACACTAATAATAAATGAATAATTTTCCAAAGCTCTAGCTATATTAACTTCACATAGCTCTAAATATTTTAAATGATAAGCTAATTTAAATGAAGTTGCCACAACCCCTCTATTTGATTTTAATATTTATCCTATTAAAAATATTGTTGTTGAGACTTGGACAATCAGATGAAAGTAGATCATTTTTTTCATTTGCAAAATATATCAAATTGACACTAGATGGAGCTGCAGTAATATAATTTAATGATTTGGAAGTTTATTGATTCACATTATATTTATGTTAATGGTAATAATTATAAATTAAAGTTTGTTGATCCAGTTTATATTAATAATTATATGTTGGGCTATTTAGATCATCTGCTATTAATTGTTAAATGTCTTTAAAAAGTTATACTTTATTTAAACTGTTAAAAGACATTCAATTGTTAATAATAACATATAATACACTATTTCAATTTGTATTATCTTTTTTCTTCTTCAGGTGCCAATGGCCAGACTAATGATAGAAGTAGCGTGGGAATCTAACCAGGAATTATTAAATTTATGAATATTGAATTAAAGATGGTTCTCTAACCAATCAGGTTGTTCTTAGTAAAGCATAACCTTAAATTCAATATCCATGAATCTCAGATCCAGGTTAAGTTCCCATGCTAGTAATATCATTGGCTATACCAACAATACATAATGAAAAGAAGAGAATAATACCACCTGAAACATTATCTTATATACTAGCCTATATGCTACTACTGACAGATTATTGTATTTGGAAAATTTAAATTAAGTTTGAATTTTTCTAAAGACATTTAACAATTAGTATTACAAAATAATAATATTCCAACATATAATTACTATTAAAATACTATCATCACAAACTATCAATACATGCATCTATTATTAATGATAATGAGCATATACTTATGTTCTCATTTTTTTAATTATCTATTTTTAGGTTCAAGATATGGTCGAAGATCAAACTGGTTTAAAATTCATTGTCTCCTTCAAGATCAAAATTCACCCACAGATTCAACTTCACAATACTATGAAAACAGTGAAAGTGAAGAACCTGTAAAAAAACCTCAAATTGATATTAGTGAAACTCCAGAATTACCCAGTCCTATACATAGGATGACATTTCCTCCTTATTTAACTTCAGCTGAAAATCATCATAATTTATATTTAACAGCCAGAGAACCTCAAAAAAATTATTTAAAAAATAATGACATATATCTTAACAGAAATGTGGAGGATATTATTAAAGCCCAAAGCTTTCCATTTGTACCATTTATACCTTTAGGAATGCAATTTGATACAATTCTGAAGAGTAAAAAGGCTTTTACTGAACAGTTCTACAATGTTCCAGAGCAAGAAGTTCCGATTGATTTATCTGTTAAAAAGTGCAAAGATAGTGAACTAAATAATAATGAACATTACAAAGAAGTGGTGGAACTTCAAATTAATGGTTCTGAGACACCATTAGACTTATCTGTAAAAACAGAGACAGAGTGCCAAAATTAACACAAAACTGTAGTGCATATTAAGTATAGCAATTCTGGAAGAATCTGGTTTCCAAAACTCGACAGCGTTTATGTCAATAGCAATATTATTTAACCACTACAAAGATGCAAAGAAAAAATATTATAAAAGACAAATTAAAACTATTAAATATGATTTTTGTAAACGCTCTGTATATTAACTTAATACCAATATTGGTATTAACAATCTGCTTATATAATCAGCAGAAAAAACGAAAAAGTACAAATTTTTTGCTTTCTTCTTAAAAAGACCGAAAAAAAAAGCCTTCAGTATTTTATAAATTAGTCATTAAGATTTTAACATATAACTTGAATAAGTTATATAAACATTTAAATTTATAAAATAATAAAATAATTATTCTTTATTAAATTATAGTTTTAATTATCAATTGATAAAACTATATTATGGCTGTAAAGAAATGACAAGTAATTTTTTCTTTACAAAAAAAAAGAAGCTCCTTGAAGCATTTAAAATCAAAATATAAAACAATAAGAAATGATAATTTTACTGTTGCTAAATAATTCACTAGCAGTGCATTATTTTGTAAAAAACAACAACAACATAATAATAACAAAAATATGAAAAAAATGAACATAATAACATTATAGCAATAACAAATTAAGACTGCAGAAAATTAGTAATTCTGCAGTTCAACTTACAGTACAATATGATTGGTTTTTATTTTAAATACATATTTATAAATATATATTTTTCTTGAAAAAAAAACAACAAACAATACAAACCAATCGCAAATCTAAACTTGTTCCTCAACTGTTATATATCTGTATAGAAATTTTTTTTTTTTAAAAAAAATCTGAAATGTATATTTTTTTGTAATGAAAACAGAATTAAAACTTAATTTGTTTAAAGTCATATAACCTAAATGAAATGGCATGAGTAAAATGTCAAAAGAAGGTTATATGAATGTCATTATGAATTTATTTCAAATGTTTTGATACTATTGCAGACGAAAGTCTTTAAATTAAGAATAAAATATTTTATCTTTTTAAATAGTGCAAATCTATTATTTTTAGATATGAATTTCTATTTAATAGTAAGTTATTATTAGATTTTAAAAATGGTATTTCTTTTTTTTTTTTAATTTTTAAAAGGAATTTTAAACCAATTAGAAATTATTAACTGAAGAATTGTGATATGTTGGGTCATAGTTAATTAAAAAAATATTTTCAGTGGTAATAACATTATCTTTTTTAGGTGTTTCAAGTGATAACACAATTAGTAACTTAAGATTCAAATATCGAAGTTAGTCTTGATTTCTCCATTTTTCAATGAACAAGAAATAGTGAATAGCTTCAAAAAATTAGGGATTACTTGCCCTTGAATTAATTTAAAAAACTGCTCACATGATAGCTGAAAAAATCCCATAAGTCAATTTAGTATGATATTACTCAATATTTAGAAAAAAATGAAGAAATCAGGAAAATTCCTATGAATAATTATGGTACTGGTCTATTAGCAGCTGTACATCGCTTGATGGTGCTGTTTCTAGTCAAAAACCTATTAATATAATGTTTCCGGGCCTGCCTTTTTTTTACTTTTGAAAATTTACATTATTGTTAGCATTCTAAATTTTAAAAAAAAACGTTTTTTGTGTTTTTTTTAAAAAATTTTGTTAAAATGTTTAATTTACTAGTACAAGAATAACGTTATTCTTATAATACTAAATTAAAAATTTAATCAAAAGTAAAAAACAAAAACAAAAAACTAAAAATTGTCTTTTTATTTCCAAATTAATGTTATTCTTTTAATTGTAATTTAAAATGTTGGAACAAAACTAAAAAACAATCCAAAACACTTCATGAAAAAAGTAATCAAACCTAAAACAAAATAGTTTTGCTTGGGATTTCCAAACTGATGTTATCTTTCTAATAGGAAATTAAATATTTAAACAAAAATTTCAAAACAAAAATCAAAAAACAATCCAAAACACTTTATTAAAAAAGGAATCAACCCCCTCCCCCCCAAAAAAAAAACACCCGGTTTCTTTGGATTGCCAAATTTACGGTATTCATCAAATACTAAATTCAACATTTAAACTAAATTTGAAAACAACACAAATCACTGCATTAAAACAGTAATCAGCCAACTTTTTTTTTATGCCACCATTGATGAAAAGTAAAAAACAAAACCCAAACACTTTTCTTTTTTCTTTTCAAATTGATGCTATTCTTGTAATAGTAAATTAAACATTTAAACAAAATTAAAAAAACAACTTAAACTAAAAAAAAATCATTAGCCAATGTTTATTGTATTTTATCAGCTGACTTGGTTTTTAAATCTGAAATACAAATGCCAAAAAAAACTCTTTGGATTGATTGGGTTTCAAAGAAATCACAACAACAAGCATCAATTCCATCAACAACAACAATTTTATTTTCAAACAACAACAACAAAAAAAATCTCACTTGTAAGTGGAACCAAATACAAAAAAATAACACTGTGTAAGACCAAAAATGTATTTTGAAACTACTGATTGTGTACAGCCATCTTGTCGAGAATGTGAAATTTGTCATGAATCAACCACATCGCCCTTTGATAAAAACCTTTCCAAATTTCTAGCAGCTTCTAAGATGCATAGTGAAGCATGCTGATAGGATGATAATTATCACAATGTGATACTACTACAGTTGGTGTGTGAGACAATCATTTTGAAAAGAGATTTCAACACTTGTGTGAAATTGAACAACATACACCCTCATATCAAATGGTAGCGAACTGTCATTACTGAACATACTCATAAAGCATGGCTACACATAGCTAGGATTATGATATCTGTGCTTTTGCATAGAGAACAACACCATCACATAGCCCATAAATGACTATTACAAATGTACTGTTGTAGTAGCCATAGTTTTGGCCACATAAACAGCATATTTCTATGTTTTTGAACAGAAACATTACCATCAAGCAATGATAGACAATTACCTTAATTATATAAACTTTTATTTCCTGTTGTATTTGGAAGAATAGCTTAATTAATTGGAATATCATTTTAAATTCAGTTTTAGGAATCCATTTTTATGATAACATCTAAAAAAGATGGGAGAGTAATCCCATTTGAATTGTTCTATTCTAACCAAATAAAATTTGAAATTTATTAAAAACACATAAAATTCAATTTAATAAAGAAAATAGTCCATATAATTATAATTAGAAGTAAATTTGCATTTAAAATTATTTTTTTTTAGCAAAATATGATTAAATATTAATTTAACCATCACTTTTGTAAAAAAAAAAAAAACTCTAAAAATAGTAAAACTTTTTATTTATACTTAGCAAACTATATTCATGTCTAGAATACAAAAAAATGGTATATAAATATTGTATCTTAATTGTAACAAAGAATGCTTGGCATACTCCTTTAACTAATTTTCCTCTCTCCTAAAAAATTCACACTTTGGTTTATTTTTTAGAATATGTTTATATGTTATTATATTAATTATATACAACTCACACAAATTGAAATTTTAATAAAAAATATAATGAAATGATTAATAATTTTAAGATCATATGATGCTCTAACACCAGGATAGACAGTTTGATCTTTGTTTAAGAAATTTTAAGCTCTTAAATTTATTGCTTTAACATTGTGCCAAAACATAACAGAATCATTGTAAAGTCACACACACACTCATATATATATATATATATATATATATATATATATATTATTTTTATCACCTATATATATATATATATATATATATATATATTGTAAGGTGATAAAAATAATGATGCTGGAAAATGATTGGTATAAACTGAATAAAACACAGCCCAATCATTGGCCATTTTGTAATGGAATACTGATAATAATATGAGATGATAATATAAAACTTTAGTATGTCTCGGAATTGAGAAGTTATTCATTAATAAAATAAATCTAGCCTAAATGTGGAATGCTATTTTATAACAATCCCAAAGTTGATTTGGCAGTTTGTAACAATTGCCACCTGTACATGATCAGCCTTGGCAATAATAATGGATCTTCTACCTCACTTCCTCTCTATATTTGGTCAGTCAACATTTGTCATAAAATAAAAGAAATTGGCCTAACAATTTTTAGATAAACACTTATTATTACTGACACTATATAGAAATAAAAAATAGTGAAGAAATGCTCTTATGATTTAAATATTATTTATAACAGAGCAAAACATGCATCAATAAATAGTAACTCTGTTATAATCAAGCTAAAATTATCTAGCTCAGTCATTGATTACACTAGGCAATAACAATATTTCCAGTACATAATTACTTAGATTTCCCACTACACTAAAATAAAATACTAATGACAATCTTTATTAAAATCTAATTTATTCAGATAGTATTTAAAACAAAAGCCAGCAAACATGATTATTACTTGAGATATCACCAAATCTAGTCACGATCCCAAAATACTCTACAAAGTGAAATCATATATCATTGCCCTAAACCATGATATTATACGTAAGACCTCTATTGAACTTATAATGGGATGAAATCAAATTCAACTCAATAAATCACTTAGCGCTGATATACTTTTACTAATCTAATTTTACTTATATTAATACAAATTTACTTTAATGTTTAATAATATTCTATTAAAATAAAATAGTTCCTAAATAATTATAATAACATTTTGAGAACGTTTCATAAACCTACACTATTTATAACATTTCTATAAAACAAACCCTTACTCAGTTTTATATCTAATTTAATAAAATGTAAAATAATATTACTACTTTATACTGATATGCAATTATTGCCTAAGTTATGTATTAAAATGAAATACTATCCAAAAACTCATTATCAATAAACCTATTAGATAATCCCACATTTTATCACCCCCAGTCACATCATTATTTAAAGATACCATAGGTTTCTATTGGATATTTACCGAATTACAATCACTGACATTACTCATCTACCTAAATCTCCAATCAATTACTTATAGAAATGGATTTTATAACAATTAAACTATATATGACCATAATTAGGAGTTATCCAAGCCAAAGATAGATATTAAGTCATACTACTTCATAAAATTTATAATCCCAACTTTAAAGAAGTTTAAAAGTAATTAAGACAAATCATTCTCACTAATGACAAAACAAAATCTATTAAGATTTTTGCAACCAGACAAGATAAGCAAATTAATAATCAACCCTGAACTAATTAAATTATTACAACCAGTAATATTGACTTAGATATGTAAACTAATATTTAAATGTAGTAACAGATATAAAATTTACATCTAATCAGACTTAATAATAATGTATAAGAAAATATACATATATTTAATTCTATTTCACTTACCAAAGTTGGTTTGATCTTGGATCAAACTTTAAGTACCAAAACTTACCTTGCATATTCAAAAACAATAATTAAACAGATTCACTGGATTTTAATCAACTCTAAATTTATTGGTTATAATTAAAAATTTAAAAGAGTAATAAAAAAATTGTATATAAAAAAACAAAAACAAATGATATCTGCAATAGACTAAAATAATAGCCAATTGAAAAGTGCAATACTATGTTTCTTTAATATATAAATAATAATTGATAGTCTATTATTGTATCAGAATCAATAATATATATATATTCTAACCTATCGTTTGTACATTCATTTCTGGACAATGTAATATAAAATAAAATGGGTTAGCTCAGTTAATGATTACGTTTAGTTCGATGCAAATAATTTATAAATAAAATATCCTGCATTATATTAAAACATTCTATTAGCTCAAATTCAAAACAAGAATAAGGTTCAGTTTATAAAAAAAATTAAATAAGTATTTAATTATATCATGAGACTTAGAAGTGAAAATACAGGTGGCAAGAAAGATTACATTGAGCCAATATCCCACGGGATACTATCTCAATGGCATAAGAACACTATCTCCCTATTACTATCTTAAGTAAATAAACCTATAGTATTCTTATGACTTTAATAAATCCTACTCATTAAGATTAAACTAATAATTAAATCTTAATCTGTTATTTATAATAATTTAGCTCAATAAAATCTCAGGTTCATAAAATTGTTCTAAGTTAATTTAAAATCACATTAGTAAAACATGAGAAGGGATTTTTATGTCATACCTTACTACACTCAAACTAATAATAATAATAATAATAATAATAATAATAATAATAATAATAATAATAATAATAATAATAATAATAATAATAATAATAATAATAATAATAATAATAATAATAATAATAATAATAATAATAATAATAATAATAATAATAATAATAATAATAATAATAATAATAATAATAATAATAATAATAATAATAATAATAATAATAATAATAATAATAATAATAATAATAATAATAATAATAATAATAATAATAATAATAATAATAATAATAATAATAATAATAATAATAATAATAATATTTTTTATTGTATGAACTAATTCTGTATATTTCTTTCTTCACTATAATTTTATTTCTATAATAAAATAATATAATACTGTACTATAATCTTTTATCTTCAGATTATAATGTAAGAAAAATATGTGGTAGCATTTATAACCTGACAAATAAAGGTGTGGGACAATGGATAGCATATAATTCAATGTACTCTTTAATAATCAATTTATGACCATAAGATAATGTAAAAATGATTTCTTAATTAAATGAATACCAAGAAAATATTCAAATTGTTAAAATAATTCTTTATTTATCTTTGTGCAAAAATTATATGTTTAATTTAGTGACTCTGTATTATAGATGCATTGGTGATAATGGGAAAAATAAATAATCAGACACACAAACTTTTGAATAAATAAATCTAACAAAGTTTTATTATAAACAATAAATAAAATAAAACAAACAATTTATTTACAGTATTTACATCAGATATTCTCACTTTGTTCGACATTTTATGTTACTTGGTTATTAAACAATCTATAATTTATTTAAGTCATCATTCTGACTTAAAAATAAAAAAAATAATAAAATAATACCATTTTATTTATCTTTTAAAATCAATCCTATGATAAAATTACATTTTATTACCTATTTTAAAATATATCATCTTTAACTATTATTTAAGCTATGCTTCCTTTTAAAAGAACACATCCATTGAAACATAGTACGGAAAAACAAAATAAGAAGACTAATCGTGAGTATGGTTCTTTTAAAAATAAACAATTCCATTTTACAATATTAAAAGAAAATATTATATAAGATATCTACTATTAATTTATTATTACATTGTGTGGATATTATTGTTCACTCATTGTGATCATCAAATGTAATATATCCCACTTGATACCACTGTAACACTATATAATTATAACTACTGATACATTCCTTATTATTTAATAAATATAAAAATTATACCTATGCCTATTGTTTATATCGTTTTACTTTATAAACATTGTATTTTAAAAATATGCAATACTTATTTCGAAACAAAATAAAGCATTTCAAAGTTATTTAACATTTTAAAGAACAACTTTGTTTATTATATTCTATTCTTAAAATTTTATTTTATTTCCAAAATTAAATCCAAAAACATATTTTATTATTCTTTTCCTTTTTAGGATCCATTGGATTTTCAATTCCAATTTATTCAAATTCTACATCTTCTAAGTAAATGAACTCATCTCATTCAAATGATAGCATACCTTAAACTCTAAATGATCTATTATTTCTTTTCAAATATATCATACTGAATGATGTAGTTACATTGGAAATTTAGATAGTGAACAGATGTAGGATCTAGGGAAGAAAACCAGAGTATAACTTATAGCATCTATCAAAATATCATGGCACAGTGTATCTATAAGAAATAGAGGCATGACCTAGTCTAATGTCCTTCCAATACATCATGATGTCAAGCTATTCCTTCAGCTTTATTAAAACATCAATACTTAAAGAAAATAGACACTGTCCAAAATAAATATACAATTAAGGGTTTTGTTAACTGCATTGCATATCTGTGAAGATTATAAAAATATTCATATTCCCTCATCACATCCTATTATAACATCATCTTGGGTTCCTGTTTACCATAGTACTATCAAGCCACTATCTTATTACTATTTCCTAAAGATTTATCACATCTTACATCGACAAAATAACTATCTTGCATATTCAAAACAATAAATAAAATTCATTTATAATTACAGCGATCTCACTGATCCATAAGAAAAGTCTGCTTACTTCCTTATTCTATATTCTAAAACATATACAAACTTGTAACATGAATCCTTGGACCATCCAATAATATGAAAGTTTTTAAAAGAATCACATAAATATTTATTATTATGTTGTGTTATATTACTTAATATAAAACTATAGTATGCATATTTCTAAAATAAATCCTAGCCTCATAATTTTTTTAAATATGTTGTATAAAATGTGTTTACATATAATTAAACATTTATACTTTCATTCATTATGGTTAATAGGCAATCTAAAAAGGAAACAAAATATACATCATAAAATATCAATATTCATTAATTATTACCAAGTGATATCATCTGGTCATCACTTTTGCAGTCTTCTTTTTCATCCACTAAATATAGCATAGCATACATAAAATACATTTATACTTTTACTTAAGTATTGCTATTTAAACTATTAAATTATTATATAATAGGATTTTAATATTATCAATAGATTAATGTTCATGTTCCTACTCTTTTAAACTAGAAAATTTACATTTAAAATAAATAATAATTAATAAAAATCATATTTACATAATTTCAGCTGAAAATGAATGTTTTTTATATAAGTCCAAATATTTCCATTTTCTTTCCCAAAAGTTTTTTTTTTTTAAAAAAAAAGTTCTCTTCAGGAGAATTCTACAATCTCCCCCATTGCTATACTTCTCTTGCTTGACAATAAACAATTGTCCCTGACTTTGCACATGCATTGTACTCCTTCCTGTACTAAGAGCGTAGATTTAAAATGAATAATAAAAAAAACTATGACTTCTTTAAAATCTTAAAAATTAAATAAAATCATAATCAATCCATCCTGGAAGAGTTTATAGAACAACAGTTTATGTTTCTATTATCCAAAACGATGATTATTAAAACTATAATACTAAAAATAATCCTGTGAAACTTCTATACTATAGTATTCCTTATTAGCTGGGCGATGCATCATGTCTTTTTAGCTTAGCTTGAATTATCCAGATAAACTTTTGCACCATCTTAAATATTTCCATAATTCCATATTTCACTTTATTAACATGTTTATTTTCTTTATAGGTTTCTTCTTCAAGAAATTTATTACTATTTAGAGGTTTTCTTGTCTTAAATTGTCAGCTTTTAAAATCATTTTATATACGCGTATTAACCCTCTATATGCCTTAGGTTTTCATAATATACGCTTTTTGGTTTTCATAATATACGCTTTTTCTAAATATTTTCTGTGAGTCTTTTCTTAAAATAATTTCGTGAGAAATATTTCTAAAATGTGTCCTTCAAAAAGGATATAACATTTACTCTTATAATATAATATGATATTTCCATAATTTTATTATAAAGTATGCTTGTCTTATAGCTTATTAATATTGGACAAGACTATTTGGCTATATAAAATAATGCGTCTTTACTTTTAATCAGTAAACAGTTTTCTAATGAGTTTCCAATATAATGTCTGTAAAATTAATTTATTCATTTGAATAGTTCTCCTGTTTAATATTAGTGAAACCACATTAATAAATATTATACTCATTTTTAAAGTATTATAAGTTGAATACGTTTTCCTTATTGGTTTATCCATTTTATTATTGCGAAGTAATAATTTAGATTTTGATGAGTACTCCTAATAATGGGACATTAAAAATTAGCAAAGCATATTAAATGAAATTATTATTAATATTTTTTATTATACACTCTCTTTTGCAAAAACTTTTAATAAAATGTCCAATTAGCTTTGCAAATAAAATTGTATGAGAGCACTAAAAAATTGACTAAATAATAAAATTAAAATTATTATCACCTTTGAGATGATCTCTGCTACCTTCAATACAGTTTTAATCACCCACTGATACTCCCCCTCCATGTCATTGGTATTTATATCCTAGAAAATATGTCATTCTATTGGTTGATTCTTACTTTTGGTTTGATACCAAATTTGCATAATGTTAGAAACTTACACAATTAAATTTCAAAATAAAAAATATGACGTATTAAAATTTTAAAAATATTACCTAAATATTACTTTTGGATCAATTATTATTTTACTAAATTGATTAAATATCTTTAAAATAACTTTTAAAACAATATTTAATGAATTTATCCCACCTTTAATATTTAATTTATCTATTTTTATTTTAACAAAATATTTAACTTTTATTAACTGTATTCATCTTTATTACATTATTTAAACATTTAATATGACTAACTTAATATTTAATACTCTTATGATAGGTAATAATTCTATTCAATTCTATAATGCAATTTTACAATATTTTGTAATAAATATTAGCAAGCAAATGTGCAACCATATATTATTATACAAATAACATGACTGAAATAACCAATGCAGACATTATTTAATTTACTGTCTGGGAATAAATAATAAATTGCAACACTTGCCATATTAAATAAAATAATACAATTATATAAAATTTGGAGTAATAATTTAGAAAATATAGAATTAAATACAACTTTCACTACCATAAAACTAACTTTTAAAATATATGACATTAATTATAATTATTAAATATAATTTATAAATTTAAATATAACATTTATTTAACTATCAGTTTAAGACTATTAAAAACGAACTTTTAAACATACTTTTAAATATTTATAGCTGTATTATTTATTATGGCCAGCTTTTGCAACCATATGAAATAATATGTTTAGCTTTACTTAACAGTTTTAAAGTTATTCATTATAATCTTATGCATTATGTATTTTAATTTAGCTTTAAATTGTACTATAAGATATTATTAACAAAATATAACTAACACATCAAGAGAACATATTCAAAATTTAATTTTTTTTAATAATTTACTGTGGTGAGCCAATTCTGACCTATAAAAAAGGGCACAATATATATATATATATATATATATGTGCCCTTTCAATATATATATATATATATATATATATGAAAGTCAACAGTGTGTTGCATGACAATAATACTATATATAAAACTGAAGGAGAGATTTTAAATATCTTTCTGAGATTTTAAATAGAATATACAACACTAAAAACAAATACTTTCAAATAAAAATTGATCTCTATTCATTAATGTAATTTCTAATAATTGAACTAACATAAAAACATTATATTTAAACCCTTCTCTATCCAAATATTACCGAGTTAAATCTTGAACATAAAAAAAATTAAATATTTGAAAACATCAGGTCATATTAACCTATATCATCAGATAAAAGTTTAAATAATAACAAAAATGAATCTCTCTGACCATTCATGTATATGACTCCTATAATAATCCCATATATATAATTTAATCCTATGTTTTAAAGTAAAATATGAACAAATCATTTTTTTCAAATGAAAAATGTATACACACAGATATACCACTAATGAAGTCTCATTACTTTTTATCCACTACTCCAGCATAGCACTTCATCACTTGTTTCTGATCCTAATACATAGAGATGATTTTCTTTTAAGTAAAGAAGACAAGTATAAACAATGACTATTGCAGATTTGAATTCAATTAATTCTGATATTTTCTTTTAAGCATATACATGTATCCAACTTTTAAAACAACAGATACTTAGTCAATGCAAAAACACACATCACTGGCTTTATTTTCCATTTTCGTTGGTAATAATGTATAAAGTCAATTTTTTTTATTGAGAAAATTCAGTTATATCCAAGTGAATAATAAAAACCACCTTTTTCTCTCCAAATTAAGAAAGTGAAATTTAAATTGCTTAATGTCAACAAAAGTTGAGTTAATTGATCTTGTTAAATTCATTGATCTGAAATGTGATATCCATATGGGCTTGTATTCATCATAAACAAATAGATGAAATCCTAGATTTTAACAACAGAATATTTTTTTTATAGCTGACTCACAATACAATGCATTTTGATGGTTTTTTTTCACATTTTTCAATATTCTATGGAATTTCATCAATGAGCTGCCCCAATTGAATGGGCAGATGGTAGGGTTTATTCTCCCATGATTTGAAAAATTAATCACTTAAAAAATATAAAATTTTAACAAGTATTTAAAAATGAATATAAACATGTCTGTTATAGGCAGTGATAGAATTACAAGAACTCAAATAGCAATATTTTGGTTCTATTTGCAACATAATGTTGTCAGGATAACTGTTGAATATCACTCAAATCTCACTCAGTGATAAAAGACAATTGTTTAAGAAAATTTGCCTCCAATTAATAAGTGAAATGAAGATTTTGAAATAATTAGATATAGTGAAAATACAAGTTCAATTTTATTTTTTATTTTTAACCAAAAATAAACAATTCATATTACATTTTCAATATCTTTAAATGAATATATATATATATATATATATATATATATATATATATATATATATATATATATATATATATATATATATAATAATCTATTTCACTACTAATTAATAAACAAAACATGTATGGAACATAAAACATTAAATTTTATAATAGGTAAGTTGCTATGGAGATTGTAGTAACAGAAATTGAAATGTGTAATACTTAATAATAATATTGATTTTATTCAAGTGATATTTTAATGATTCACTTAATTATTTTCCAGAATCTATTTATTTATTAACTGATTTATATTTTACCTAAAATTGATGACAATAGATTTATGATTTGATGCTAATATTAATAGATCAAGTGAAATGAAAATTAAACAAAATCAACAAACTTCTTTATTTTTTTAAAATACTGTGACATATAGCACTAATCTGGCACTTACAATATATATATATATAAGCAAACAGTTTAAACTTTGTGGCTAATTGTTCTAACATGTAAAATGCATATATATATATATATATATATAAGCAAACAGTTTAAACTTTGTGGCTAATTGTTCTAACATGTAAAATGTGCTAATATGCACAAGCACACAAAGCTGAAGACAAATAAAGAAATGCATATATATTTATTTTATTTTAATATATATATATAATTAAGTGGCTAAGTGCTTTCAAGGGTCAGAGCCCTCATATTCATAGTCATTTTGTAAATAGAAAAGAAATTGATTAGGAGCGATGTAAATGCGATAGTTATGTATTCCATTTCCGGGATATTTTGTAGCAAGAGTCTTTTCTATTTATGGTATCGCCATATATATATATATATATATATATATATATATATATATATATATATATATATATATAGCTATATATATATATATAGCTTGACACTAACATTATTAATCCTTGTATAAATAGAAATGATATCATAATTAAAGAATAAAATAATTGATAGCACCCTATATATGTCTTTTTCAATAATTTATTTCAAAATTTGTGAAATAATAAAACATTGAAATTTGTACTGTGCATCTTTGTATACAAAATAGTTCAATATATATGTGATATGATTCAAAACGGCTTTTTAAACCAAATCATAAGTTTCTTTGCATAGATTATATATCCAGAAGGAATATCTGTTGCTTAATTTAAACATTGTATCCATTCAAAACCTTTACATACTACAAATAAATTAATATATGTCTGCTAATTAGTTCTCTAGTTCGGAATTACTTATTGTTTTCATCCATTCCATTCTCAATAGATCAGTTTTTTGTTTTTATACTGCCAAATTTTGTTATAAGACTTCAATACAAATTTGTGAAATTTCTACCTTTTTCATACCTTCTAATTTCAAATGTCTCCTGTCTTCAAAAAATTATTTTGATTCTCTATCAATGGTTCATACTCTCAAAATAAATATTCTTCCTATCATTTTATATATTATATGTACAGTCCAAATTGTTATCTCATTTTTACTCTTTTTCTTAGCATGTATAACTCTTGCCTTTAAACCAAGAGATAATAAGTTCCTTTAATATTGTAGCAGATCCTTTCATATTTTATATAATTTTTATTATTATACAACTTCATAGTATTTTTTATTTATATTTGTTTCCCAACATAATATCTTTTATCAATGGTATGGATGAATGAAGAATTGGAGGATGGAGTAGATTGAAGCCTGTCCATTAAAGTTTGAAGATTTTCTATCTTAAACTAAACTGAGCAGTGATTAGGATATGTGTGTAGGAGATGATGATATGGACCAACTGATGAGTGCTGATTCAAGACAAAATATTTATATTGGTGATCATTTATCTTTTTCACATGTGTGTGGCTGTGTGTATTGATTGTATGAGATAAAGTAGCTAACTGAAGGGAGCTTGAAAGTATATGTTTAAATCCCTTATGGTACCATCTAAATCTCCAAGTATATTAATTTTACCTGAATTCAATCACATAATTATACACTTGTAATGCATTCTTTACATATTTATTTAATTTCTTATATAAATATATTGAAATAAATAACATCTATTCATTAATTTTGCATATTGCAAAATTTTCTTGCCCAAGGTGTTTATTGTCCAATTAGCATAATTCAATTAAATATTATTTTTATCAAATGTATTTTTATTGATATATTAAAACATTCCAAACATTTTCAAATTTCTTTTTTGATTTCATTAAAAAAAAAGTTTACCCCACTTTATTTCGAATAATTTCTTCTATTATCCACAGTTTATCATCCCATGCATATTTAATAATTTCTTTTTGTATTCTAGCTAAAATTTGTTGAATTTCCTGACCAATATAAAGAAATTGGTTTCCAAATGTCAAAACAAGCACGTTACTTCTTTCCAAATAATTTTACATACCTCATATTTATTATCTGAGAAATATGCAAACTTTATTATTCCAATTTTATTTTTCCTCTTTAATTTGAATTCCCAATTTATATATGCAATTTCTTTATCCATTCAACATACTGCCTATATATATATATATATATATATATATATATATCAATGAATGGTACAATATATATATATATATATATATATATATATATATATACTGTACCAATATTGAAATTGGCAAATATAATTTTATCTAAAAAATTATTAAAATAATCTTTCATAAAAGAAAAACGTAAAATTAAATGTTGAAGAGTTTAGTACAGTTTGTTTTCGGAAAGAATAAGAATCAAATAGTTTTCCATTGTTAGTTTTTGAAATAAAAGCTGCAATTAATTAATCAGAAGGGGAGAGGGGTGTTTTGTTAGAAAGTTAAACTAAAGGTTTATAAAAGGAAGTAAAGAGTTTTTTATTAGTATTCATAAAAATATAATTTAAAAAGTTTAAAAACATAAATATCTTTTCATTCGAGTTTAAGTAAAAGAAAAGTCATCTTAAAAAAACTAAATAGTAAATTGTATTAAAATATATATATGCGTATATATGTGTGATTGTAAATAAATAAAAAAAATGTATGCAAAATAAAAGAAGATTATCATTAAAAACATGGCAATGGCTATTAATAAAATAAAACAACACATTTTTGCATGGCTATTACTAATTAAACAATTTCCAAAACATAAGATTATCAATGGAATTTTGACAACAGATATTGCCGAAGGATATTACAAGGATAACATGTTGCAGGTATAAATAGACCTTATTTTATTGGACAGTTAGTTCAGTTCACAAATTAATTGAGCAAGTTGAGTTCAGAAATTAATTGAGTCAGTTAAGTTAATGGTATCCAGAAACAAAATGCAGTGCTGAGAAGATTTTGGGAACGCACATTTTTTCCACAGCCTGATGTCCAATGAAAACAGCAAGATTTGCCTGTGAAATAATGTCAACTTAACAACTTGTAAATCTCCATCAATATCTA
Source organism: Epiperipatus broadwayi (assembly GCA_028023455.1). Taxonomy (NCBI): domain Eukaryota; kingdom Metazoa; phylum Onychophora; class Udeonychophora; order Euonychophora; family Peripatidae; genus Epiperipatus; species Epiperipatus broadwayi. Next base: position 3,170,879 of record JAQFVV010012527.1, read on the forward strand.
ATTGTCTCCAATAGTAATAATCGTGAATAATAAGGAAACTCATCAAGGGAACGTCCCAGCCGGCTGGAAGCATTCGTACTGGAAGAAGCAGAAAACAAGAAGAAACAAAGTTCTAAATCTATGTTCAAAATCCTAGGTAAAACATTTGCTTATTTTCATTTATACTGTAATAGCCATTGCATTGCATTAATTCATGTGAATCCTCTAAGAGTCTAATTATATGAACCCTATATCATACATAAGATGAACTATTGAAATGTGTGTTTAAGTTTCAAATGCTATGTAATACTTTATTATTATATATGTGAGTGTATGAGTTAATATGTGCATGATCATTATATCAGTGTTATTAGTTAAATTAGATAAATACCAGTGTTCTATTATTAAAATCTACAAGAATATTTAAACTAGTTTAGAAATGCTAATTTAAAAATATGCGTGTGTTTTATTAGAATTGTCAAATGTTTAAAATTAGTAAATGTTAGTTAATAAATTGTCTTTAAAATTAAACTTTATTTGTTGGTCAATTCTTTTATCAATTCCCTTAACCACTAATTATGTACAATCTATTAGTAATTACAAACAGCTGAGCTAGTCATAGATTTAGGCGTTGAGTTAGTGGCCATTGCTCAAAGTGCATTGTTTATTCTTTCAGAATAAATAGCTGGTGCCCGTGTCTACACGAAACAAAAAAGTACTTTGAATTTGGTGTTGAACTCAACAGTCAAGAAGAAGTTATGTCCTGGAAATGTAACACTAGTTATATATTTTATAGCTATCGTTTGGGCATGCATACTCTCCGAGTATGTTCTTCTCTGCCTAAGAGGCCGGTGTTTCAAGGGCACATAATTGAACCCAGTACAATATATATATATATGATTCCAATTGTAGTAAATCTCATTTTTACTTCTAGACTTTCTATCTCTATCTCCCATTATATTAGAAATACAATAAATAATAAAGCTTATAATGGAAATAACTGTTGCAATGCAATTTCACACTTAACTGCCACTAATTTTATATCTACTAATTTTATATCTCATATGATCACCATTTCTTATGCTTGCTTATAACTGTTATTAAAATAGGCAAAATTCTTTATATGTATTGCCATTCAACGAAAGCCAGAGTAATCAATGGATGCCAAAAACCTTGTGCATATAATTCCCATCTAGTGCCTACTCATCCAATATCCCCAGACTAGTTCCTGGCTTGTGGCCTTTGTCACTGAGAAGCCTTGGATCAGAGAGTACTGCCCCATTCTAGGTGAAGTGCTCTTAGATCCAAGGTTCCTCACTGATGAAGGCCCCAAACCAGAAACTAGACTGGGGATATTGGATGAGTAGGCATTAGATGGGGATTTTATGCACAAGTCTTCTGGCATCCATTGATTATTCTGACTTGCACTGAGTGACAATACATATAGAGTTTTTCCTGTTTTAATAATTTTATATCTCTTAATTAGTACTTATAAAAATTATTTTTGTAAGAATTTTAATTATTTTTAAATCATTTCACATTATTTTTATGGTTTTTCTACAATCCATTTGTATTTTTTTATATGTATTATTTTAATCAACTGAGATACAATAAATAAATTATTTTCCATCCTTTTTCCTGGATAAAATCCATTTTAAGTCTCCCAAATTTTAAGTTTAATCAAAAAATTTCTACCTCTATCCATTAGTATATAGATGAATAATTTATAAACTATGCCAGTTATTGCAATTAGTTTATATGTAATTAACAGTCTAAAATCTTTCTCCTTTTGTTTATATAATAATCTAATTTTTATAGCATTCCATTAGAGTATAGTTTCACCACTTAAGATTATCTAAAATCAATATTCCCTTTTGAAATATTCAATCAAAAATCTGCATTCAAAAAATTATGGCACAAAAAATTGAAGTTTTATGATGTTCCACTTCTTTAAAAAAACACACTATGAAAGCTAGCTGGGTTTGAGGTTCTAAATGTGACTGGAGTTTTATTAGCAGATTCAAAACAACCCATGGTCACAACATTTATTTTTTTTTCAAGAGTGGACTTTATTACCTAATTGATCCATTGGATGTGAAAAAACATAAACCATTAACTGCATAGTTAATGACTGTCATATCTATGGTCACAGTAGCGGAATTGAAGAGATTTAATTATCTATCTTTAGGTTGGAATCAACTACAGATATCTTTATAATATTTGGTTAATAGTTAAACTGCTTTAAAAACAATATTTAAATAAGTAAACAAATAAATAATCTGAAATTGTACTGTCATCTACAATTTCAATAAAATTCAGTTTTAGTCTCAACTTTGCATATTTCTCATGCTTATTACCATTTCAGTTGTTAACTTATTTCTTTATTCAAGTTTCCATTCATCACTCTATTCATCCTTTCATAAATTATGGTTAAGATTGATATTCTCCAAATTTCTCATATGAGAAACACTTCTCAAATCCTGCAATTTTAATGAAACACCTTTGTTTATTTTATGGAATAGGTAGATATTAATAATAAATACATTAAGCAAGTAAATATAAGATGTAAAGAAGCAAGGAAGCATTTATTTCCAAATTGTAATTATGTAAGCAAAACACATGAAACTAGGGTCATCATCATTATCAACCATTATCTATTTACTGTAGGATGAAGGTCTCTCCAAGTTCAATACATATTCTCTGATCTTTAGCTTCTCTTCTCCACATCACCCCTGCACACTTTCTTATTTCATCCATCCATCTCACAAGTGGTCTTTTCCTGGGTCTTTTACAATCTCTTGGAATCCAGTTTAAGATTTCAATTGTCCATCTATTATCATCTCTTCTAGCAATATGTCCAGCCAAACTCCACTTCAGTCTTTTAATGTTTTTCAATGAGGTCAGTAATATCCATTTGTTCTCTTACCCATATATTAAGTTCTTCGATCTCTTCTTGTTACTCCTAACATGTATCTCTCCATACTTTTTTGAATGGTCTGAAGTCCCTGTATTGCTCCTCTATTAAGTATCCAAGTCTCAGATCCATAAGTAAAAACTGGTAAAACACATTTATTAAAACTTTCTTTTCAAACACATAGGCATATTTCATTTTAGTATCAAGTTATTTCTACCAAAAGCACTCCAACCAAGATTAATTCTATGATTAATTCATCTGTTAAGTTTTCAACTGTATTAATAATCTGACCAATGTATTTATAAGACTGTTAACTTCTTCTAACTTATCATAATTAATCTTTATTTTCATATTTTGAGAAAATCTATTACTTTAATATGTAAAACAAAATTATGTTCTTAATGATTTGGATGTTTTGGGGTCTTTGAATTACAAATCCTTTTTATGTCAGATATAATATTAGAAAACTGAATTCTCAAATCAGTATAGCATTGAATCTGATCCTACACTTTGATTGCTGAAAAATCTGAAAATCATATAAAAATAAGCAAAACACATATAACTAGTTTTGATACATTGTGTACTCTTCTATTAAATTTGTATATATATATATATATATATATATATATATATATATATATATATATATATATATATATATATATATATATATATATATATATATATATATATATATATATATATATATATATCATTAAATGACAGCTTTCTAATATTATTTTTAAAAGCAGTGTCACTAATTAAATCAATTAGGTTTTCAAAGTCATTTTTATTGAACTCTATTGGTTTAACTGTTATTGTAAATTGGTTGCAACTCCAGAAGTTGTTTTCACAAGACATTGAAAAATATTACAAAATAATTGATTGTAGGTCATGCAAGTGTTCTAAAATTATGTCAAAAATTTAACCACCTACCTTAGAATTCATTTCCATTAAAATTCATCTAAAATGGGAAAACAACCAAAAATTATTGGGGTCAATTGTAAAAATCCAGAATTGTAATTTCTTATCAAAATTCATAATATTACTCCTTGGATTAAATCATGTAATGATAAATTAATTTTATTGTACTTAGTAAAAGCATCTGCCAAATAGGTAAAACTCATCAACTATGAATGATTTGTTATAAATTCAATGAAATTCTGTCTTAAATTATTTGATATAAAAAACCCATCAATAACACACTATGAAGTTCAATTAGTCTCAATAGTATTTTCCTCAGGATAACCACCTCATTTAAGTATGCAATTAAAGTCAAGTATGTCCACTACATATTCCATCACATAAAAATTTTAAATAATCTTAATTAAAATGGTCAAGATTTGATGTGGTTAATAATATTTTATGACTTTATTCAAAATGGGTTTTAAATATGTCAAATATTTTTGTTACTGGTACATACCATACCTATGCAAAACACAAAGCTTTCTGTGGATTACCAGTCCTTGTGTACTATCTATACAAATATCCACACACTTCTAAATTTTCCTGTTTTGAAATGTGATTATTAAGATAGTTAAATATATCTTCTCCATTTCCTTTTTCTTATATATATTTGTACATGAGTAAGACTTCTTCAATAGATATTAAACAAATATTTGTGATATAGCAAATCCTATATCTGCAGACTCACTCATTTGCAATGCATCTTCACTGCAAAGTCAAAATTGATGAATTAATTCTTTCACTATGTCAGTAGAAAGATCTTTAATGCAAGATAAAACAGTATTAAAACAGGCAAAACTCACTATACGTATGCCACACACAGCGAGTTTTGCCTGTTTTAACAACAGTTATACACAAGCATAAGAGATGGTGGTCATGTGATGTTTATTGGTTTATAAAACAGTATTATTTGATAATTGTAATGTATCTGTTTTTTAGAAGACATTAAGTTTAATATCTTTCATGCAAGAGTTAATAATTATTTCTCCAATTGTTTGAGATGCCCCATTATATGTAGTGCTGTAACTCATGTGGAAAAATATCATAATACATACTCATTTCGAGGTTTAATAATTATACTGATTTGAAGTAGAGATTTTTCTAACAAATCACATCATCTCTTAAAAAAATGTTATTTGTAATCAACATGTTTCATTTCTAAATACCTACAAATTTTAGCTGGAGGCAGTGAATTATTTGCTAGTATTTTATTACATAAAACACACAATGCATCAGGCGCATTTGTATTGCCAATACATATAAATCCCAAATTTAATTTACTTTCACCATATTTCTTTTTGGTATGCAATTAGATGACACTTATTTTTTAATATTAAATTTTTGAAAAAAAAAAACAGTTTCTTATTCAATCATAGATGAGTTAGAAGAAATATTTGCCCTCCCCCCTTATTTTAAAGTTCCTCTTTTCAATCAGCAACCCATGGAGAATTTTTGAATAATATTTAAAATTATACTCAAGCGTTGGTGGTCGAGTAGTCAGCACAGCTGTTTTACAAGCAGTTGTCCCTGGTTAGGGGTTCGCTTCCCGGCCGATACTATGACACATGAAAAAAAATAAATTAAAATTATAATATTAGTACTTTAATAATAGGAACAAATAGAAATATGTTATAAAAAAGACTGCCACACACAAAATTAAATGTCAACAAAAAAAGTACTAATAAGTGTCAATAATGTAAAAGTAATTATAATAAAAATGATTTGATAAAATGTTTAGTAACAAAAGTTAAAGATTGCAAAATAAATAAGACTGTAATATATAAAATCAAATGTGAAACAGATGAAAGCTGTAAGACCGAAATAAATTCTTAATGCAATTATGATTGGAAATATTTTATAAGTATTGTAAAAAAATATAATAGTAATAAAAATGTTCAGACTCAGAACTTATGTGAGTCAATTCAAATCTGTTATGATAAAACAGCCCAAACTGCTAATAAAGGTTTATAATAATAATAAACTTAAGTATTTAAGGAAAGTAATATAATGATGTGTTATTTAACTATTATCATGAATAATATTTATTCAGCTGCCAATGTCAATTTCCATAATGCTAACAATTGTTGATGACGTGGTCAGTATTGGGCATGCTCAGATCACCCATCCAACATTCTTCAATATATTTAATTTCAGCTCGGTATAGCATTTACAATTATAAAGTTTATATTAATTTTATACAGTATCCTTATTGACTTTCTGGCCTGAATGATGGTTTTATCTGACTCATAATATGCCATGCTGCCCAGAAGATAAACTGTAATTAATAAATGAAGCAAAAAGTTGTTTTTCGATTATATAATATTGCCAACCAGAATGTGAAACAACAAGACATTATATACCAGTACAAATAAAGTAAATTTTTCATTTTTGTATTTAAAAAAACCTAAAAAAATTATCTTATTTTTCCTTAAACGATCTATATCTTATATATTTTTTAAATTAAAAATTAATTAAAGCTGCAAGAAAAGATATTTTATAAAAGAGATAATAGAAAGAAAATTATTAAATAAATTTTAAAAATTGCATATACAGGCAGCAGAAGATGTATAAAATTACAAAATAATAAAAACCTTAGAAAAAGAATTAAAGGTTTTCATACAATTTTATAAATTTCATTCCATTCCAGTAATTTGATTATAGTGCCTCTAGTGATCAAGTTGGCCTGGGAAAACTCTTAGAATTTGTTATCAAGTCCTTCAAAGAAAAAGTTTGGTAATTACTGATCTCAGATTTAAAATCCTGGTAAGGTATATATTGAATAATATAAAGTTGTTAGACACTTATGTATATTAGTTCCAGCTTTAAATTGTAATCTTCACTGATAAAGACAAATCAAAAACCAGTGTGCAGATGAAGATTTCATAGCACTATATCAGCTGGTGTACATTAGTTGTTCAAAGTAACAATAGATGACTCTAGAGTAGAGTAAAGATAACATATTGGAATATGTAAATATAGATATAATTTAAGTAAAAACAGATAACATATTGGAATATGAATATACGATATAATTTAAGTAAAAAACCATTATATACTCTTGCAAATCTTAATGCAATTAAACTGACAATTTTTAGTTATAATTTTATGGTCAATTACTAAGAAGGTCATGGGTTATTCAAGCCCTGGAAATCAAAGGTTAAGCTGTTTTTTTCCAGCAAGCTCAGTACCCAATCTGTTACAGCAACATTGTGACAAATTATAGAGTAATAATTACATGATGGACTATTTATTAGCCTTGCTCTTAGGAAAAAGTGGAGAGATCTAAAGAACACCCATAGATAAGTGTATGAAATTTCTACAGGTTATTGATTTTGACAAAATAGCATAATTGATTATAACATCATCTTCAATTTATTATCCACTAATTCCTATGCTAGAATTGTCACTGAACAGTCCCACAACACCTGAAAAAAATAAAAAGAATAATACTAATCAAAATGTTGTCTTACATTCTAACCTGCATGCTATTACTAACACATAATGCATTTGAAAAGTTTAAATAAAGTTCAATTTGAAGACCTTTAACAATTAATATTAAATGATGGAAATAGTCTGATTTACAGCTATCAAAATTGCACCATCACAAACTTTCAGATAAACAATAAGCAGAGTAACATTTAACTTGGTAAATTTTCCTTTTTTAATTTTTTTGTTTAGTATCATATTTTCAATACTGTAATAACAATAAAATGAAGGCTACCAATTAAAAACACAAACATGTTCATTAAAAAAACATGCAATTAAACTTTGGAGACAATATGGCTATGTTTTATAAAAATAATATAAATACTTAATTGTATGCTAAACCATGGGTCATGGTACCAGATGTTACTTTCAGGAGCTCAAACGTCTTATGAATTACTAAGCAACAAACCATTCAATTATCATTATAATTAGTAACATTGACTTATAATGCATTACTTTATGCAAATTATTTACGTTTAGTAGCGATCAGTGCAATGATGAATCTGAGAACCAGGGCATTATCCTGTCTTATTCTGGTTCATTGCATCACTCCTATACTGAAACATTTTATGCATTCTTAAGTGGCAAGCCACTCAATTGTAATAATTATATATTAGTCTGTTTCCACCATCTAATGTTAAATGTTTCTATTTTAAGTATTATTTAAATATACAGTTAGTAATAGCAGACAGATTAGTATATAACACAGCATTTCAAATAGTATTATTCTCATCTCTTCTTCAGGTGTTGCTGGCCTGATCAGCAACAGTACAAAGATGGAAATTGAAGCTGGGCTTTTAGAATGATGAATACGAAATTTAAGGTAGCAAATGTAAAAGATCAAGTTCGATTCCCTTGCTAGCACTGTCACTGGTCAGCCAGAAACAGCTGAAGAAGAGGTGAGAATAATATCAGTCAAAATGTTGTGTTATATACGAATGTGTGTTCTATTAGTAACAGTTGAATTTATTTGAAAAGTTTAAATCAAATTTGAATTTTAACTTTTAATATTAGAGGAAGGAAATAGTCCAACATATAATTATTACTTATATATCACTATTGGACTGCTACAAACTGTATAATTATCCCATTTTTAATGATTTATTAAATCTCCTAATTGTTATTGGTGATAATGCTACTTTTATGTTTAGTTTGCATTTGAAAATACGTTTTTTTTTTACATTATTAAGATTCGATTGATAATGATTTAAATCATAATCAAATTTTAAAATTCATAAATGATGTGTAGATGATGTTTTTTTAAACCACTAAAACACCACATGATCACCATCTCTACAACTGTATGGAAAGTTTTGTCTGTTTAATAATGTGAATACAAAATAAATGGATTGATAGATTATTTCACAAACTAAATAAAACCCAATACATTATTTACTTAACAATTGGTAAAGAAAGTAATTTAGTTCATCTAATGAAAATCTGAATTGAAAATATTGTTTGAATAATAGTAGTTTATGCTTTCATCTGTATGAATTTTCACTTTCCATTAGCCTATAAAATGATAGGGTTGAGTTTTTTCCTCCATTGTAACAAATTTTATATAAATTTTATTACTGTAGAATCATTAATTATAATGTAAAGATAATTACCGACTTAAAACTGGTAATGCAGAAAAAGAGAGAAGGGGGGGAGAGGGAGAGAGGAAGTGAGAGAGAGAGGGAAGGAGCGAGGGGGGGGGAGAGGGGGTACTTACATCGAAACAAAATATATGGAATAGTGTTTGATACATTTAAAATAGTTTCTTGGGGTTAAAAAAAGCATTAATGAATACATTAGCTGACAATAAAAAGATTACCTGATATACTGATGCAGGTAATTTATAGGTTTGAAAGAGAATGGAATGTCGAAAAAAATAAACAAGCTGTTGATGAAGTAAAAGATGACATTATTAATATAAAGTGATTAAAAAATAAAGCTATTGAGTTTGATCAACATCTAAATAATATTAAAAGAATCTTAAGTTAAAAAAAATTGTGAGATTTTGTATATTGATATAGAAAAATAAAAACGCTCTAAGGACTTACTGAGAACTATTGCTAAGAATAAAAATATTGTTAGGTCAAGTTTCAAAAATATTATTGAGGATTCTTAATTCAAAGAATATATGAGAACATAAAGTACTGTATTGGAGAGCAATATGGTTTTCAGAAGAAAAGAAACAGATATAAGTGATCCTGTTAAAATTGTTAGATTACAGAGCAATATTCTGAAAAAGAGGAAGCAATTGGCATGAGAATTATGTAGAGTATTTGATAAAATAAGCAGATACAGGATTATGGATATTTTGAAAAATAAGGAAGTGCATTAAGAAAGTAAGATTTATTTGGTACATTGGACAAATAATAAGCATAAAACTGGAGAAAAAGTGTTATGAAACCATGTTGCATGTTATCTATATTTTTTAATATTTTATTTAACATCATGATAAATAAATATTTGAACTGCAAAGGAGTTAATGTTGAAAGCAGAATGTGGTTTTTGTCACTAATGGAGGGAATCTTGAATATATGTTCAACTATATTGGAAAAAAGCTATATTGAATATGGAATGAATATTAACATGAATAAGATTGAAGCCTTGTGGATAGCAAGAAATGGAAAATAAATACAATGAAAATCAGGGATAAGATTATTCAAAAGGCGAATAAGTTTAAATACTTGGAAAATTGGTTGACTGAAGAAAAAAGAAGTGACAATGAAGTTTACAAAAGAAGAACAATGGTAAAAAAGAAAATTTTTTATCAATCAAAAGAAATAATTACTGAACTTTTGAGGAGGAGTAGAGAAAGTGATTTGGTCAAATAGTATGTCCTGAATGTGTTATTGTATGGTTGGGAAATGTGAATATTGTTTTATAAAATTAATGATAGATTTGAAATCTTTGAAATGTGAGTATAAAGTTTTGATGAAAGCAGATACAAAAAGAAAATTTAGATGAAGTGAATTGAAGGTATATTGAGAAGAAGTATTTAATGAGAGCTGTTTTGGAGGGAATGATGGATAGTAATAGAAAAAAGGAACAAAGGTATTTGACCTTATTAGATAATATAAAGAATGGAATGAATTTCATGCAATTAACAGAAGAAAATAGAGCAACAATAAAGTTAGTTAAGAAACTATCCATAGAACAGAGAACTAATAATAATAATAATAAAAGTAAAAAAACCCAAACATAATGTAAATAAGTCTTGAATTTTTATTCTGCTTTGCTGACGCAATGTTGCTAAGGCAACAACAATTTTAACATTTAATTATTTAGTACAGCTTTTTTGTCAGTTTCTCCTAAGATGAATGAAATTTTTAATAATGCAAAAGAGTGAATGATCATCTATAAGTATTTCCTGAAGCATATTTATCTATCATGCTGCTAACCATCGATTATTGAATGAAAAATGTGTATCTCGCTATTCCTAGCAAAGAAATAAGATAAGAATAAAAAACATCCCGACTCATACACAACAACAAGCAGCTTAATGAATATTATCTTCTGCTACCTATTTCTCTATTAAAGGCTTTTCCTACAATTGGCTTGTTAATAGCTGTTATATCTTTATATAAAACTATTTTTGTGCCTATGACTATAATTTTGAATATAAAGTTGATAGCATATGGTCTTCGCAAACTAATTTCTTCAGAATAAATCTTTATATAAAAGTTGAAAAATCACATATTAGTAGTGTCTATTAGTCTTCTGTCTTTAGTAATAAAAAATAATTGAATAATTTTATTGTTCAGTTTATAAGAAATTTGACAGAGTGGTGCCCAGATCAATGAACCTTGAATGCTAGAGTCAACTACTCTATGATGCATCAAAACCATGCAGAGCAAGCTTTAGTAACTACACCTGGAATGGATATATGTATCCATTACATGTGTAATTACTAAAGAATGTTTGGTATGGTTTTGGTGCATTGTATATGTATATATATATATTGTGCCCTTTTCTATAGGCTAGTAATAGTTCATAACAGTCAATTACTAAAAATTTTAAATTTAGAATATGTTCTTTTAATACATTAATTATAGTTTGTCGATTATATTTTTAAAGTACAATTTAAAGCTAAAGAAAATATGTGGTATATAAAATTATAGCGAATTATTTAAAAAGTAGTTAAGTAATGTTTAAAGTATTGTTTCATATGGTTGTAAAAGCTGGCCATATTAAATAACACAGCTATAAATAATTAAAAGTATATTTAAAAATTCGATTTTAATAGTTTAAAATGTATAATTTAATAAATGCTATATCTAAATTTATAGCCATATTTAATAAACAAAAATTAATATCGTACATTTTAAAAATAAACTTTATGATGGTGAGAATTATATTTAATTCTATATTTTCTAAATTGTTCTTCCAAATTTTTTATAATTATATTATATAATATAATAAGTGTATCAATTATATAAATCTAGGCAGAGAAATAGATTTAAAAAATCGTCTGTCAAAGTTATTAATCATGTGACTTGTATAGTATATACTTTCACACACTGCTTGCTTGAATTAATAATAAAGTTTAAAATATTTTGAAATAGCATTATAGAATTGGATGTAATTATTACCTATCATAAAAGCAAATAATAATAAATATTAAGTTAACTATCGTATGTAATGTTTTAAGTAATGTAATAAAGATGAATACAGATATAATAAAAATTAAATATTTTGTTTAAATAAAAATTGCTAAATGGAATAGGTTATTAAGGTTATTTTAAAAGTTATTTTAAATGTTTAAATAATTTTAAAAAAATAATAATTTATTTTACAAGTAATATTTTAAATAATATTTTAAGTTCATTATGTCATAATTTCTAATTTTGAAATTCAATTCTACTATAAACTAAAAATATGTAAATTTGTTCTCAAGCTAAAGTAAGAATTAACCAATAGGAATAGGTATTCTTACAGACTATAAATATGAATTGCACAGGGGTATAAGGGAAGATTAATAATGTATTGAAACCTGAGAAAGTCAATTTTTTTTGGTACTTTCTTATCGTTTATTGCAAAAGAAACTTTTAGAAAAAAATTATATATTTAGAAACTTTGTGGAGATGATTTTCTAATTTTTTAAAGTTCCTTTATCAGTCGTATTTTATCTAAAAGTTTAACCTAAACTACGCAATAAAAAAATGGATATACTACGAAATAAAATGGATATAAATTGTAATACTGAAAAAATATTTGAAATATTTATTGATACAGCTTTATTTATGCATAACCGGAGAACTTTTTTGGTACATAAAAAAAAAAACCACAGCACGGACATCATACGGAGTCTAATGAAAAAAATTGGAGACACATTATTATTTATAAGCCTATCCAAGATTTATTTTTTAAATAGTAATAAGACAATTGTATATTGCGTGAATTATTTTATATAATATTATATCAAAAGGAGTAAAATGTTATATCCTTTCTGAAGGTAACATTTTTTTATTTATTTTTAAAAGTGATATATAAAAATACCAAACGAAAGTTTAAATGTATCAAGAAGGAAACATATATAAAAAAGTGAATACATAGTTGAATAAAAGATGGATCCATGGAAATACAAATAGTACTTAAAAGTTTATCGAATATTTTTAAAGTTAAATTAGATGGATTGATGCATCAGATATGCAGAGAATATTGGTAGAGAAGATTAAGAAGCTTCACAGGATTAATTAATATTATCGTCCTAAAAATTAAAACCAAGGATTATTTTCTAAATTTTACTAAATGGATTAATAATTATTTTTATTTTAAACTTTAACGCACTTGGAGGAGAACATTTTTGGAAAACTCTAGAGAAAATAATAAGCATTTTGGACTTATCAGGAACTATTGTCAAGAAAATATGTAACTATAATTTTGATTCTTTTTATTTTGTTAACCTAGTTTAAATCTAAATTTTTATATAAGATTAGGAAAAACATAAAAACATTAATTTATTAATATTAAAATTTTATAATATAACAATCTAATAATTTAGCTAAAAATATTTTAATATAAAGTGTATGGGTGTGAATTTTTTTTATATATCTGCAATGCTCAAGTGGATAAAGGAAGCCTACTGAACACGATGACTAGATAAAGGTTATTGGTAGTAATAATAACTATTGATAATTTATAATGTATATTTTTTTGTTTTCTTTAGATCATCCATAAATTGGAAGAATGAAGTGTAAAATTTTTTTTACTTATACGTACCGCATTTCATACAACATTTTAAAAAAAAAAACTTTATGAGATAGGATTGATTTGAAAATATGCATACGATTATTGTTTTATTAGTAATATAATCCAACATAACAAATAATTATGTGATTCTTTTAAAATTTTCATGTCATTGAATATTCAAATATTGTCTAAGTAGATTGTATATGATTAAACATACAGAGCAATGAAGTAAGCAACTTTTCTTATGGGATAGTAAGATTGTTTAACTATTAATGAATTTTATTTATTGTTTTGTAAATGCAGATAGTTATTTATCGATGTAAGATGTAGAAAAATCTTGAGAAATAATGTTGAGATAGTGGCTTGGATGTACTATAGTTAGCAGGAAACCAAGATGATGTATTTGTTTTAAAAAATAGGATGTTATAAGAAATGGAAATAATATTTAGTCTTTATGTGAATATCAACATAGTTAACATAGCCCTATGACTGATACACATTTTATTTGGACAGTGTTTATATTTCTTTAAAATATTTGATGTTCTAATAAAGCTGAAGAAATAGCTTTAACATCGTCCCTGTACTAGAGGATATTAGGCAAGTAAATGTCATACCTCTTCGCACTGTACCATGATTTTGAGATATGTTAAGAGTAATACTCTAGCTTTCTTCCTTAATTCTATGCATCTGTTTTCGCTATCTTTATTTCATGTAACTGCATCGTTCAGTAAGATATGTTTAAGAGAAATGATAAATAATTTAGAACTTAGGTTATGCTATCGTTTTTGTATAAGATTAGTTTATTTGCTTATAAGGAGCAGAATATTATAACTTAAAATTGAAGATCCAAAGTATCCTAAGGAAAGAAAGAATCATAGAATATATTTTGAATTTTATTTCGGAAATGAAATATAAACTTTTTTAAAATAAAGTATCTAAATAAAGATATTTTCTTTAAAGTGATAATAATTTTAAAATGCTTTAGTATTATTTTTTTTTTAAGAGAAAAATAAGTATTGCATATTTTTAAAATACAATAGTACAAAGTAAATTATGTAAACAATATGCATAGTATATTTTTATTTATTTATTGATTAACAGAAATATATTGATGATTACACTTATATGATACTAAAGTAAGGCTTAAAGAAGAATATTATGATTAGTAAACATTGTGTGATAAATACTAAAATCTAGTACTGAATTTTGGATAATATTTTGTGTAACATCTTTAACTTTGCAAGATGAAATTTTTTTTAATATTTTGAGAAATCCATACTCATTATAAAATTTTGTTTTCTATAGAATGTTTTCTAAGTATGAATTTTTTAAATAAGATAGTTTAATGATATTAAGGATAAAATGCTGTTGCTAATAAAGTAGATAAATATATTTGTAATAAGTTAACGATAATGAGAAACCAAATAGTAACATTTTTTTTAAAATTTTGTCCTAAATCTAAATAAGGATATAATTAAAATATAAATTAATTTTTTTATAACCCGGTAGATCAAACTGTAAAGTAAAAAAGTTAAGGATATCCACTGTAAATAGTGTAAATAAATTGTTTATTTATTTGTTGTTAGTAATAAACTTTGTTAAATTTTGTTATTTCAAAAATTTTGTGTCCGAGTTATTTATTTCTCCACATCACTGCATGAAATCATGATATATGCATAATAATTGAAACAAATATATAATTTTGCACAAAAGATAAATAGAGAATTATTTTAAGAATTTTAAATATTTTATTGGTATTCATTATAATTAAATAATCATAATCTTACATTATTTTATTGGTCATAAATCAGTTATCACAATATTATATTAAATTATATGCTATCAGGTTGCCACACATATTTTGTTTGTCAGATTATTAAAATGCTACCACATATTTATTATATCATTACATGAAGATATAAGATCATATTATATTATTTCATTATTTTATTATGGTACTAAAATTATAGTAAAAATAAAAGTTATACAGAATTAGTTAAACAATGAAGAATATTATTACTGTTATTTATTATTATTAGTTTCAGTGTAGTAGATTATGACATAAAATCCCTTCTCATATTTTACTACCGTATTTTTTATTAACTTAGAATAAACTTTATGAACCTGAGATTATTTTATTTGAGTTAGATTATTATTAAATAGAAGATTAAGATTTAATTATTAGTTTAATCTTAGTGAGTAGAAGTTATTAAAGTCATAAGAATACTATGAGTTTGTTATTTAAAATAGTAATAAAGGGGGATAGTGTTCTTATTCCATTGAGGTAGTATTCTGTGGGATATTGGTTCAATGTATTCTATCTTGTCACCTGTATTTTCACTTCAAGTCTCATGAAAATATTAAATATTTATTTAATATATTTTTATAAATTGAACCTTATTCAAATTTTAAATTTGAGCTAGTGAAATATTTTAATTTTAATGCTGAATATTTTAGTTATTAATTATTAACTGAGATAGAACCCATTTTATTTTATATCATATATTATCTGGAAGTGAAGATGCACAAGAGCAAGGTCAAAATATATATAATGTTATAATTTGACATCGTGCGAGGTATCTTTAAATAAATGAATTAATTTAAAAGGTTGTAAACCAACTTTTTGCTAGTTATGGCTAAAAACATGACAGTTTGATATCGGTTTCCAATCGCTCTAAATTGGGCATTTTTAATACTTCCGTTAAGATTTTATGTTATTTTTAAAGGTTAAAAAAAGTTCTGTAAGATGCTGCCCTCTCTTGAATTATTTTATAAGTAAAAAATCAATAAAACTGACATTGAAGGGCTAACAAAGGAAGAGTGCTACCTATTCTTGATTATTATTGGCTGTTATCTTTTAACAACAAAGCAAATGGTTGTCAATAACTTTTACTGCTATGATTTCTTTTGTTTTATTTCGAAAATGATAAACGAATGTTTTAGACCATTTTAAAAGTATTTTTTGACAAATTATAAATTATTTTGATAAAATATGCTAAAAATAAAATTATTTTAGAAAAATAGTTAAGACTTTAGCAAAAATTATTTACTTAACCGCAATGTAAAATTGGGAAAGAAATCACTGTCAGCAAAACTTTTTGGTTGGTGAGTAATGTTCATTTTAGATTTGCCACTATCAAATATTTTTATAATTATAAATAAAAATTTATTTTTGAAAAAACTTTCGTTCACTTTCATAACCTGACAAATTATTAATATACTTTTTACAAACAAAACTAAAGTGAATATAATATTAAAAGATGAATATATTTTGATGCTTGAGTTTGTGAATTGACCAATTAAAAGTTTAGACATTTACCTCACTCAGCCAATAAAATAATCAGCAAAAGAGATTAATTTACATAAAAACTTAAAAGATTATTTATTTGCATGAGTATCCACAATGTAAAGTTTTCACATGTCTTTCTTACTCAAATAAAATGCATTTTTAAATATTAGCTTATTTCCAACAACTGCTTTCGCCTGTGAGCCTATGTGATGATACTTGGGTGAAATTTTCATTTTCCTTTTAGTCTTATTAGAATATCTTTTTCTGTTCATTGACCTTTTCCAAAGAATAATTATTATTTTTTCCTTTTTGGATGTAACAAGTTTCATTCCGAATGCTATATAATTTTTTATAAAGTTTAACTATATATTACTATGTTACTGTGTTTAATAAATTTATTTTAAAACAAAATGATGCCGGTTAACATTAAGATAGCAAATTGGCTTGAACAGTATGTTTCATTTATATCA
>JAQFVV010012527.1:3188665-3291954 GCA_028023455.1 Epiperipatus broadwayi
CGACCGGTACAATATGTAGCAATGCTTTGTTTTCAACTGTCATATAAAATGTCAAATAATTACTTACATGAACATAATTTATAGATAAATTAACTATCTTTTCAAAAAAGAGGTTTATATAGGCATTTCCTTACATCAAATGACAATATTTTAATTTTGGATATCATGCAAAATTATGACTAACTACATATTCATTTAGTTTCCAGAAGAATGAAATTTTATAAAAAGTATAATGTAGATGCAGTCCTCTTGATTATATCTATCTATCTATCTATCTATCTATCTATCTATCTATCTATCTATCTATCTATCTATCTATCTATCTATCTATCTATCTATCTATCTATCTATCTATCTATCTATCTATCTATCTATCTATCTATCTATCTATCTATCTATCTATCTATCTATCTATCTATCTATCTATCTATCTATCTATCTATCTATCTATCTATCTATCTATCTATCTATCTATCCATCTATCCATCTATCTATCTATCTATCTATCTATCTATCTATCTATCTATCTATCTATCTGTCTGTCTGTCTGTCTGTCTGTCTGTCTGTCCCGTCCGCCCGCCCGTCCACCCACCCACCCACCCACCCACCCACCCACCCACCTACCTACCTACCTATCTATCTATCTATCTATCTATCTATCTATCTATCTATCTATCTATCTATCTATCTATCTATCTATCTATCTATCTATCTATCTATCTATCTATCTATCTATCTATCTATTTATCAACCTTTCTTTCTGCATATCTACTGCTTATTTATCCACACTATTCTTCCGCCTTATCCTGACACTCTACTAAATTAATGTAAGATTTTACTACATCTCATTTTATGCTTATCCTCTCAAATAAATTTTAAAAAATGTTTTTGCTTTTTATTTAAGATAATTTAATTTGTTTTGCAAATGAGTGGAAATGGTGTTTTCATTTTTTAAAATTAACTGTTAATTTTTAAATTAAGCTAATGACACTTGATCTAAATATCTTTCAAAGAGAAAATCAAAAAAGATAATATTTTCATCATCATTTAACTGTTGAATAATTAAATTAACTATTTCATAAAATAAATATTATTTTCTTGCTTAATTTTTATGATCATTTGCCGTTCTTTAATATTGTCATTTTCAGGCCAATCTTTTCCTTTTTCTTTTTTGAATATCAGAATTTCTTTTATTAATTTAAAAGTTTGACTCAGAATATTTTAGAATTCTCAAAAAAAAAAAAAAAAATTAAAGTAGTAACGTACATTAAAAACCTTTTTTGAAACCTACCAAGTTATATAATTTTAATAACTATACTAAAGACAATTAAGATATAGTAGTATTTAAAACAAGACCTATAAAAACATTCTACTTTCTATAAATAAAATAAAATTATTTTTTGATTGTTGTAAAAAAAGTTATGATTAAAAATTGTCATATGTGGAATATGTACCTCTCTTAAATTTTTTTTGCAAAGTGAATTATATACATAGTCTACAAGTGCTAAATTGGATAATGAACTCTAGTCTAATTTGTGAAAAGAACTAACTTTTGAATTTATTTAAAAATAGTCTTTTAAATAAAATGCCCAAATTAGCTGCTAACCAGTCTTCATTAAAATGATGAAAGGCAAAAAATCTATTTTGGGAATTTACTAAAAATAAAAATAGGTAGTACAAAGCATAAAGAAGCTTCCAAAAGAATATTAAAAAATATTTCAGCATTAGTTAAAAAAATAAGGGAGTAAAAGTAAATTTATTGGAAGAACTATTCCCCAAACTATATATCTATTAACAAAAAAATGTTTAATTTTTTTTGCATTTTGTAGAATAATTATATAATTTTGCATTTATGTCTGTATTATTATAAAATAATAATGCAAAGTATTAATAATATATATATATATTGTAATGATCCAGAGAATAGCACTTAACATGATCTGCACTACAGGGCGCCATCTAGGCATTTGAACCTAGAAAAATTTATAAAGTAGGCAGATACGTAAGTCAAAAAAAATATTTTTTTTTTTTAAAATATTTTGGTTCAGGTCATTAGCCCATGTCACTAGCTCAGTGGAATAGCAGAGTTTAAATAATATAATCTAAGAGTATATATAAAAAAAATAAAATAAGCCACTGCCAGTAATTAACATACAAACATTTATTAACGCACATATATAAGATTTAAAATTATTTTAGCATCAGTTTACCTTTTAAAATTTAACTTACATTTTTAACTTTGATTTTAATTTACATTTTAATTTTTTATAAGTTTGCACAGAGGAGTTTATAAAAGTTTGTTTTAAAATGTTGAGTATAGATCGGTTACATAGATTACAACGGTTAAAAACATTTCAAAATAAACATAAACGTTCAAAATATAAAATCATTGATACTGACAATTGCAGAGGGAAATTTATAAGTAACCCAATAGTATTCACCATAAGATACTTGCATTGTCACCAATAACTTAAAAGACATCCGAATAAATACATTATAGATACTCACCATAAGGTATCATTATTTATCGAATGTCTATATATTTTGATCAAATATGAAAACCCAAAACATACTTAACCAATAACCAGTCCATGCAAGCGTCTCTAAACAACTTAAATTTAATGCATTTTTATTTAGGGTCGAGTATGAATAGACTACATAGATTTGCATTTGAAAATAAAATATTATATCCCTATTTAACCCTAGGCTAAAATTCGCAGTCAAACTGGCATCAATTCATCTGATATATCGATGTATTCAATGTAATACGGAATAAGGCAGCACCAAAAAAATTAAGAGAAGACATTGACCCTCATCAGATAGGAATATTACATCTATCTAATGAAAAGAACAATAAAAAAAAACTCTATAGAAAGAAACTGCGTTCTCTGTCTTATAATTCCTTCCATAGGCAAACGGGTGAGTGTGACGTATATATAAACGATTCTGCCAGTAGCAAATCTCCGACTACATCTACTAACTACATCAATATATCTAATCCATTGACCCAATTCAACAATGACACAAATAACCTAAGATTACCCTCCCCTAATATAACTTTACAAATCTATACAGCCATTCACATCCAACTTAAGTTTAACATTTATATAATTTAACTTAACGGAAAACAGAAATCATAATAAAACTTAAAGAACAAAAAATAAATAAATGGAAATGATTTTAAATAAAAAAAATATCAAATAACATTATTAATATTAATTTACGTTGGTCAGATAGGATTCTATTTGTATTTTTTATATATGGAAAGTTTTTAATTTAATGTTCATAAATTATAAAGTTCTTGCGTTTTTTTAAACAGTTCATCTTTATATGTTCCTTGCCATTTGAACGTGATTTCCCACACCGTCCTAAAAAGATTGGTATCCATTTAGCCGTTGTTTTATTTATTCATTCTGAGGTTTTTTAGTTTAGTTGGTCCTCAATGTAGAAAATGATAGTTTATTTCTCTTTCTTTCTTTGGCAAAACTGAAGGGATTGAAGAGTGCGTCTTTTCAATCCCTTCTCCATCACTTCCACACTAACACATATCTGTCACATCATAAATAATCAATCAATAATAATTTTCAAACTTGTCCTTTTATATTTATTTGAAGGATTGAATTTACATTATGTCATCGATGCGATGGTCCTTTCGCTGAGGTCCGATTCCATAGGGATTTCTTTTTATTTGCTAAAAGTTTCTATTGCTTTCCTATCTGACCGATGTTTTTACATTTAAATGCCCAAGGCTGGTTTACATTTAACTAATTAAAACAATCAGTTCCATTTCTGATTAATTAATGTGTTTTCCAAGATTAAAGATATATTTTTATCTCTAAATCTTTTTAGGTTTTTGTTTTTAAAATACCTTTCTATTTTTAATAAAGTTTTATTTTAATAATTTTTTTTTTTTTTATCTGTGCGATTTATATATACGAGTTTAAGATGATATTTAATTTCAATTTTTAATTCTTAAAGAAAATTTTTAAATGCGAACATGTTTAATAATAAAAAAAACAATGTAACATCATCTATGCTTGATATATATATATATATATATATATATTGTAGCCCTTGGATTTGTCCAAGGCTCCATGTTTTTAAGTTAGCTATAAAAGAGAAAGTTTCATCCAAATTTTCCTCATAATATATGTATTTTTTTTTCTGTAATAAGAAAATTTTAGCCAAGACCGAGGTTGAACCCATATTTATAAGGGATTGTGTATGTTTGACTAGTAAGCAATCTAAAAATTTATTGTTAATGTGTTTATAACCAGATGATTATTTTATTTTAATTTATGGGCTAAATTGATATTAAGAAAATATTAGAAAGAGCAAGATTTACACATTTGTTGACAGGGAGATGTGTGACTGTTGAAAACTATATTAGATAGTGATGATGAGTGGTCATTATTTTATGCTAGGTTAGAAATAAATAATTCATGAAAGTAAATAAAAAAAATAATAATAATATAGATAGAATAGTTGTAATAAATAAAAATTAAGGCATTAAAAATCTCAATTTAAAGTAAAGTATATACCTGCAATGTGTGTGTGTGTATAATTTAATTGTCGATCTTGATGGTACAATTTACAATTAATAATCATTTTTACATGTTTTAAAGCAATTTTTAAATAAGAAATTTAAATCATTTTAATAAGTTTAATATTAGCAACCAAATTTAATTTAAAGTCTGAGTTTGAAACAGCTGCAATACATATTTTGTTTCACTATTAAAGGGAAAAAGTAAGATTACTGTTCTGTTATTTGTTTTAGTATAAGTTTCAAGTATTATCTTTCTTAGTTAATTATCAGAGTCCTTAAAAACATAGATTTCACCAAGGAATTTAAGTGGACCATTAATTTAGACCATTAACATGAATGGTCTGTCAAATGTCAAAAATTAATTGGCAATTATAACTGTTAAATTGTAGGGTGAATTGTGTCTGTTTGAAATGGAATTTGTGCCTGTTTTTCTGAAAGAGCCAAAAGGTTAAAATGAATTGAGAGGGGGGGGACAAATCAATTAATTATAAAGATAATGAACAGAGGGATTTTCTCTATAAAAGCTGTGATAACAGAAGAGGAGGAGCTTTTTTTATTGTTAGACTTTCTGATCTGTGACAGTTTTCTTGCATTGACTGAGAGAAAAACTGTCTTATAAACTTTAAAATCGTTTTTATTGTAATTTTTGTCTCTTCAGAATAATTTAGCTAAATCTACATTGTCTTAAGAAAAGACAATGTATCACGAGTAAATTTTAAGTGGGCACACATGGTAATAAAGATTTAAACCACAGAAGTTAAAATTTGAGTTTAATATTGTTTATATATATGCAAATAGTAAAATTTAAAACTCAAAAGTTTGATGAATATGTAAGTCAATTTAAATATATAAAATGAATTCAAAATGGAAAAGGACAATCAGAAATCAACAGACCTATACTGTGAAAAAGTTAAACGAATGCTATTTAAATTTAATATGCATAAACTTAAAATTGAGGAACTCTTTCAACAATGTACAAATCGTATATATAATGCCAGAGAAACCAAGCTCTATCAAAAGAACTTTTTACTACAAGGACTTATATGCTCTTCTAAACTGGACAGGGAGGAATAAAAAAAAAAGTGGAATCAGGAACCTGGAAGGATACCTGTTAAAAGACTTATATAAGTATAATTTTTTTTATTATTCACTCTTTATGTGTGTAGGACATTTAATATATTTTAAAAAAAATGTGCATAGGACATTTAATATATATAAAAAAGAATTTCTTTCTTTGTAGTGTATCATGTATATCATCTACTTTAAAATTAATTCATGCGATAATTACCATTGTATTATTTTGGGGGTATAGATTGATTTCAAATGATTTTATATATGTTTATTTAAATGCTTTTGCTATTATTGTCATTTTGGGGGTAGATGAAATTTATATCATGTCGTTCTGATATGCCTTATTTAAAATGCTTTACAAGCAATTAAAAACAACAACTTAGAGATATTGTTATTAGCATTGGAAGTTATTGTCAAATGATTAGACTTATAGGCAGATTGCTTGCCTATTGAGTTACATCATCATCATTTTTTTTATAAAAGTGCATGGAAATAGTTTTGATAATTTTGTGCACATTTCTTATTGCTTATTATTATTGTTATCATAGATTTAAGGCCAGAAACAAGCTGATTTATGCTTGGAACATTTATGGGCTCATATTCCAGTACACTAATTTGCAAGAATATTAAAGTTGTGAAAGTTTTACTTGTATACTTTTGATGTTTTGACCTGTATGTGTGTGGATATACAAAGATCTCCACAAAGACAGTGAAGTTTAACTCACTAAGATTTATGCGATATTCATAAAGTATTTGAACCCAGTGGAAGAGTTTTCCCACTTGAGTATTCTCTACAATGTAAGAAGGTTTCTTATTTTGATGGCCAGAGGTAATTGGTATACCTATGTTTTTATAAGACTAGCGATAAAAATCCTAGCATATCTCAATCTTAGTGAAAAGGTTCTCTCTTATTCGGGTCACTGCCTGCCTCATATTAATATTTGATATTCCTTACGTGTGTATGAGAGGATAGCCATGATAAGCATTATTATAAGTATTGGATACCAGGTCGCAAACTCAATTTAATGACAGAATGAATGCAGATAATGTATGTGCGATTGGTGTATTTGAATATTGTTTTTGTAGATTTGATTTAGCATTCGAGCCAAAAATAATTAAGTTAATAACTGTTAAGGGTTAAATAAAACTTACAAATGATTGGGCATAAGCAATGTGTATATAAATTTATTTAATAAATATTTACATGGCCAGCTGAGAACTTCGCTGGAAAGGTAGTATTGTTAAAATATTATTGTGTCATAAGAACATGAGCACAGAGAGTGCACCATGATGATGTTGCTCTTAATGCCAATTGATTTGCAATGACTTAGTCTCACTATTATTAAGATATCTCTGTTGTAAAGATTAGGGCAAAAGAATATTTAATCAGGATGATAGGATAAGATCAAGAAATTTGCGAGGGAATATTAACTTGAGATTTGTTAACTAAAATTATTAAATTTAGTTAGGGGAGAAATCGATTATGTATTTTCTAAAATATATCAGTAATAAAAGAGAAAGCATTGAACACAACAGAAATTGGTATTCACTAGATTTAAGATAAAATGAAAGCGTAAATATAATGTATATGTTTTTGTATTGAATTATAGTTTGTTAAATAAAATTTGTTATTTGTTCTAAATAAAATTTGCGTGTGTCTCCATGTTTTTGTGGGTTATTATTATCTAGATATTTCCAATCCAATCATACATCAATATATTATTATTAATATTTGAATTATCATGTACATAACTGATATTTAGTAAAACTATTTAAAAGGTTAATTTCAAATGCTTAAAATTACCAATAATTTAATATTGCTGAAGTATAAATCGCAAGAGAGATAGTATTGAGTGATAGTGAGTGCAAAGGGTGGGCATAAAATCCTTTCTCTATCCGTTGTATTCAAACCTCTCTAGACGCATTTTATTTTTATATAATTTTGTTATAATGCGACTATGTTTTATGATGTGTTTATAAAGATTTAATAAGCTTAAAATATTCCAGCTTTAATGTAAAGTGATATTAAACTGCATTAAAGACAACCGAGATCACCTTGGAGGCGATCATGAGAGGAGTGATTATCGCCAATAATCTATCGCAGCTTATTCGATTTCCACACCTAATTATTCGAAAAACCCTGAGAAGAGATTATAATGAGAGGAAATGAGCTAGTAAAAGAAAATAGTTAAATAAATAATAGTGTAATAGACATATGATTGTGAAGATGATGGAGGAGTGGATCAGGAAGGTGGAGATGAATATAGAACTTTATAATTAGAATAAAATTTAATTGTAGCTTTAATCATAGTGAATGGGGAATGCGCTGAGAATAACCTGGAATTCTTAAAGATATTAATATTGTCAATTTTAATGCGTTCTCAGTGTTCTCTAAATCGATTGTGTATTAACCCATTCAGGAAATATTATTACTAAGAGTATTGAATTGAGATTTAACCTGTATATTGTATTAGAGTTGCAATTTGGTGCCCTGGCAATTAAGCTTATAGATGTTCTGTATCATCATCATCATCATCATCTCAGTAGGCCTCAGAAATAGTGTCAGCTGGGAATGATGAAGTATCCATCGATCCATCCTTAAAATGTTGTAATTGGCATGCAATTTATCTGCAAGTGAGTAAATGCCATATAGATTTGAATATAGCATAATCAATCTATAACTGGATGTGCGATCATTTAAATAAAATTCTCATTAGCTAGAATAAAGTTATAATTAGCTTAAACTATCCAATAATATATATGATATTTGTAAGCTCTCCCAATCGTTTAGTTATGTTTGAAATTCAATGTGGATGACCGATCGAGAGATTGCAAAATGCGTTTCATGTTAATTTAATAAGTTTTTATAAAGTTAGCAAAATAAAGAATAACTTTTCATTTGGTTGAATTGATTTTATTTAGTTACAATTGGCCTGTAATGCGGTCGCACAAATGAGGTTATATTTAATTTATATGCATGAAATATATTAATCTATACATTGTATTTAAGAAATTATTGTATTAAATCTATACTTAGAAATTATTTAATCTATATTTATTATACTAGAATATATATAATTGATGCATTGCATATTTAATTGATACTTAAGAAATGCATCTGTCGTTAATTTATATTTAAGAAAAGGTTCAGCTTTCAAAATGACCCTTTATATTTCCATTTTGTTAGAAAGGGCTCTTGAATTTTTATTTGTTAGAAATGACCTTCAAATTTTTTTGGTTAGAATATATATATATATATATATATGTTAATTCTAATACTTTCACGGATAAAAGATGTCATATTATTATTCATTTCGGAACCATGTAGAAAGCAACAGTCAAACTTCACCTCTTCTCAACCATATTAAAAGGACTCTAAGACTTATATTTACAAACTATTTACTTTTCACACACGAATATCCACAAATAGTATATATATATATATATATATATAACTACAACCATTAAATGTCTGTATTTTTAAATCATATAATAATTCAAACAAATATATTTAATACAGTATTCAAAATTAAATAATATATTTTTTACCAGAAGTACTTTCAATTGTTTCACTGACAATCTTTATCAACTGTTAATACAAACGTACAAAAAATAAAAACTTGCATTACCCATCATTTAATCCATTCAAATTTCCCACAATTCTTTTGCCTTTATATTAGCCGATTGTCTATTCATTAAACCACCTCTATTCCTAAATATTATCATTGCCTCTTTAATATAACACAATAATATATATATAGTTTGCAAAGTATAAAATGACTAAGGTATTAGTTTTTCTTTTATATATGTATTAAACATATTTGGGTTGTTTTCTCATCCCTGGTGTTTGCCTCAAGATGTTGCTATTTCTAGGTCAATTCCTAGAAATATACCATTTCACCGGCCTTCACCCAACAAAAGAGGAATTTTTCTACGTTATAAACACAGAAAAGAGTCCTCACATTATTGTTGGA
Organism: Epiperipatus broadwayi; assembly: GCA_028023455.1. NCBI lineage: Eukaryota > Metazoa > Onychophora > Udeonychophora > Euonychophora > Peripatidae > Epiperipatus > Epiperipatus broadwayi. The sequence goes on from JAQFVV010012527.1 coordinate 3,198,257, forward strand.
CAGAGGAGGCAGTGGCAGCAACAGAAGCCAACACAAAGAGACTTCTTTCTACGATAAAACACAGAAAGAGTTCCCAACGACTGCCAGTTATGGCTTTTTTCTTTGCTAAAAGCAAAGAGAAAGAAATGCCTTGATTGGCTGCCATAGTAGTTGATTTTGTTCATCATTTTCTCTGTAGTTTCGTGTGAGAGTGTGTGTATTTGAAGCAGTCATAGTTTTTTTAAATTTGATAAGACATCTAATTTTTTTAATGTGTTGTAACTTACTTTACTGTTGTATGTTTAATAATAATGTCCTGAAGATTCCATTATGAAGGGGTAACCTTCAAAAATATCTTTTAAGGGTGCGGAAGGGAAAAAAATTGAAGGATCACATGAAAAGTACCGTTTTCATGAGAATTCGTCCGTGACCAGTTACTTTTGCTATATATATACGCACAAACAAAAACAACCCAATGTCTAATTATTAGTAATTACTTGTCCAAAAAAGAAGATTAGTTGGGTATTATTATTTTTTTTTGTTATATTTATTATTTCAAAATAAGATTAGTTTTTATATCTACACACTAACAAAAACAACCCAGTTCCTGATTAATTACTGTCTTTAAAAAAAAAAAAGCAAATTCAATGGGGTTTGATTTTTTCAATGGAGTATTTGAATTACGGTTTGTTTGTTTTTATATATACACAAGATTTACCAAAAAAAAAAAAAAAAGAAACCCACTTTCTGATTAATTACTGTCAAAAGAAATGCAAATTAGTCGGCTATCATTTTTAAATTTAGTATTTCAATAATGGTATCCTTTTTATATAGACAGACTTAACAAAAACAACCCATTTTCTGATTCATTACTGTCCCCACCAAAAAAAAAGAAAACGGAAATTAGTCGGGTATCATTTTTCAATTGAGTCTTTCAGTGATGGTCCTTACTAATAGTAATTGGGTATCAATTCTAAATTGTAGTATATAAATTACGTTACTTTTGATAGATTTAGAATTATGTCTTGCTTTTTTAATAAAATGATTGATTTACTCTTGACCAAAAATACTGTAACTTTAAAAAAAGACACACATAAAGTCCCCCAAAAAAATGATAAAAAGCCCCGTAACTTTAAAGACACACATACACAAACTAAAAAACAATCTAAGATTAATAAACATTGACTTATTATGTCTTGTTTTTGAATCAAATTATTGATTTACTCTTGCAAAAAAATACCGTAACTTTAAAAAGACACACATAAAGTCCAAAAAAAAAAAAAAATTCGAAAAGCCCTGTAACTTTAAAGACACACACACAAACTCAAAAACAAGATAAGATTACTAAACATTTACTTATTACGTCTTGCTTTTGAATAAAATTATTGATTTACTCTTGCAAAAAAAGAGACCGTAACTTTAAAAAGACACATGTAAAGTCAAAAAAAAAAAAAAAATTAGAAAAACACCGTAACTTTAAAGACACACACACACAAACTCAAAAACAAGATCAGATTAATAAAGATTTACAAAAATGAAAAAACTAACATCATATAATAGTATTAGTTAGTAGAGTATTTTATTACAAATCTAAGAAATCAGATCTTTTTAGATCAAATCGATCATTTAGGTCCGGCCCGGAATCGTTATATGTATATGTTTTTGATTAGCATCAATGCCATCCTGTGGTGAACAGCAGGGATGAGAAAACAACCAATATTTGTTTATGAGCAATTTAAGTATATTGATAATTTTAATTTCATGCTTCTTATTTGAATAGGTCTTTATTTCAATATAATTAACATCTCTGCAGCATATGATCAAGTGATTAAATTTTGATAGTGCTTATTGAAATTCAGACTTTATATTTATTATGAATGTATAATTGCTTTAAAAGCATGGCATTTGGGAGTTTGATTGCATATATACATCAGAATTAATTATAAGGGACTTGAACTCATAATTTTGAGCTCTCTACATCTATCCAATTCATCTTATACAACTAATACCCATGACCACATACATATGAAAAAGATAAATGATTTTCAATATACATATTTCATGCTAAACTACCACTCATCAGTCTGAGTTCAAGTCCCCTTATGATTACATATGAAAAAGATAAATGATCTCTAATATACATATAACATGCTAAACTAGCACTCATCAGTCTGAATTCAAGTCCCTTTATGATTACATTAAGTCTAATATAGATAATATACATATATTTAAATATTATATATTAGAATTAATATATATATATATATATATATATATATATATATATTGTTTTTAAATTTCAATTTAAAACTATAATATTTTATTTAATTCATCAAAAATTCCTTAAACTCAATAGAAAACCATAAACATTAAAGGAAAAATAATTACCCATATGCAAAAGTTAATATATATATATATATATATATATATATATATATATATATATATATATATATATATATATATATATATATATATATATAACCATTAGAAAACAGTCACCACCTAAACATATCAATATAGACAGTAATTCATATTTCTCACTGTTGTCAAGGCAACACTTCCCCTTTTAATAATATATATAAAATAAATATTAAAGCATCATCATCATCATTTTCAACATTTATTATTAATCTAATGAAAATCTCTCCAAGTGTAAGTCAACGTTTCAAATTTATAGTTTCTTTTCTTTACATTACACCATCAAATTTTCTTATTTCATCTATCCATATAACATGTGGTCTCTTTCTAGAACATTTATAATATTATAGAATTCAATTTATAGCTTCAATTATCAATTTATTATCTTCTCTTGTAGCAATATGTCTAGCCCAGCACCAATTGTCTTTTAACTCTTTCAGTGATATCTACTTGTCCTCTCACCAAGTATTTTACCTTTAATGCTTTCTTTTTATTCACAGAATAATTATTTGGGCTAGCTAGTCTCAGATTACTCTTTTGATAAATACACAAGCTTTAAACCAGAAGTAAGAACTCATAAAACTCATGTATTAAATATCTTCATTTTTAAATACATAGCCATGATTTCCTTTTAAAATTACATTATTTCTATCAAAAGAACAGTTTAATTCTATGATTAGTTTTATCGATTGTATTTTCATGTGTAATAATAATATGGCCAGTTTTATCGATTGTATTTTCATGTGTAATAAGGAATTTGAAGTTTTTAGATTCTTTGCAGTTATTATTACTATAATGAATATTTATATAGTAAATTAACATAGACAGCCCTCTTATTAATAAACAAAGTGAATTTATTGGCTGTTTATTTTAGAGATTAAGATCCAAATACATCATGGCCCTTTTTCTCAGTTATCTGATAGTTTTTAGGTGAAACAGTAGTTCAGTTTTCTTGAAGCCATATTGGGTATGAGGATGAATTAGAGTATATTTGTCCATTTGTGAGACTTTAATATTAAGTAAATTGCTATATGTTTTAACCAATGATCACATGAGTACACAAGCTGTTATTTTCTTCAGTTATTTTATTTATTTATTCCTAAAAAAATAATTTTTACATGATTATGCTTACCATCGGCACTTATTTTGTTATACAAAATTTAAGCAATGCCATTGTGTAAACCCTATTTTTAAAATTTGTAATGTTTCATCTGAAAAAGGATTTATGTTTGATCTGTCTTTTTTATGTGTGCTTATGCTATAAGAGAGCTCTCTGAATTTTTCTGATCTAAATATTTAGTCGTACATCCAAATTATATACTTTTTATGTTATTATCTAATCTTGATTCCTGATTTAATGCATTAAAGATAGATTAAGAAGTGACAAAAGTGTAGGATTATTGTGTTATATATTTAATTTGACTGTAGCTTGGTCAGAAGTAAAATAATATTTATTATTTATAAATTACAATCTTAAATATTTTCCAAGTAGAATTTAACGATACCATACTGCTAATATGTATGTTTAAATATTTACATCATTAAGGATACTTGATTTCTTTAGACTTTGGAATTCATAAACAAGTGTGGGGCTATTCAAGGGAAATGTGTCTGCATTGATCCTGGAAGAAACTTTGTTTTATTTTCATGATTAGTATTTAATGGGAAAATTTCCTTTTTCTCTCTTTTTATATGTACATTTGCTTGATTCAGTGATAGTTGTATTGGTATTACTCCTTTATTCTAGAAAACTACATTGTTTGAGATTAAGAATTAGTTGATTATTAATTTAGCTATGACCTTAGTTTGTCCTTATATTTAGGCTCATCTTTCTTAGTATTTAGATGAGAAATATTTATGTTATTAAATATCTCATGTATAATGATTCTATTAATACCCGAGTAGATTCATTGGCCAATATACCCAGATATATCTCTTTTACCAACTGTTCCATGATTTAGCTGATGTTGACGAAGAATATTATGTTGGGTTCTTAAAAAAACATTCAATTACAATATATACAATGAAAAGAATTACAGAGAAATAATTATATCTTCAGAAAGCTTAAAATGTCCGGTATAATTTCAGAAAGATTTTATTTTAAAAATCCAGACATAATCAAATATGATTAGTTTAATATTGTATAAATATTTAAATTTCAAGTATTGTATATAAGAAATTGAAAAATATTCTTTTCAACTATTTTGTATTAAATGATTATTAATTATTTTATTTTGAAAACAAAAATAGAAAATATCTGACAACTTTAATTAAAACAAACAATTAAGGTTCTCTGTAAATTAATATTATGCCGGAGAATTAGATCTGTAACTATATGAAAGTCTTGGTGCATTATAAGCTCTTTTTTTGAACATTATTACTAACATCCAAGTGATTTCACCACAAAATTTAAAAATCAGTAAGTCATCTGCAAAATAAAGCAAGAAATGAGAAATAATTTCCAGTCTATATTATTGTTTTATTGAATCTTATAACACTTACACAAGTGTATATATATATTGTAACATAATTAAAGTAGTTCAAAAGATAACTAAGTAAAGGAGTTCATTGTAACAAAATTAAAGGTTGATCAAATAACTATTTTCATACCTGAGTAGTCTACAATATATAAGATCATAATATTTAGTTATCTCTTAGTATCATTATAACCACATCCCGTCATCTATTTCATGCAAGGATGAGTGAATTGTCATCCTAAATTAGTTATATATAATCTGAGCTAGTAAACTTATAAAAATATTGAAACACATTTGTTATGCTAAGATCTGAGAAATGATTTATGTCTAATATACTCCACTTTGGTTTATAGATGTTTTACTTTTACCTAAATATTAGTGTGTATAGTGATATGGCTCAAAAAGCAAAATCTCCCATTTTATTAGAAATAAAGTACCAAGAAGGGATTCAAACCCGGTACATGTGAAAAGGTTATTAGATATAACTGTGTCTAGATTCAAATAATCTAGTGGTGCCCTGCTAGACCATATTCACTTAGTATTTGTTTAAACATGCACTTAACATCAAACCAAGAAATGAAAGTGGATAAAACCTACTGTCTGTATACCTGAGTTATATTTTATTGAATTACTAGTGTACTCACCTCATGTGATTTCATATACCTGAGTTATAATACTTGTTATTAATAATTTGTTTATAATTCTTGATATTTGGATGTTGAGAAATCACTCTTAATTTTAAATATTATGATCTGGTAATAGTTATATTGTAACCATTTATAATATTTGAATTACTTTAATTATGTTACAATGGATACACATACACTGCCTATACGTATGCGTTATAACTTTGCTTTTGAACAGAAAATTTAAATATTAAATAGTTTAAATGTGTGTATTACCTTTCTATCAACACACAAACAAATAAAGCATATAATTGTTGACCCACTCTCTCTCTGTTTAAAGCTTTTAGACTTGGACCTTGTAGGGTTTAAACTTGGATGCCCTACAACTTCCTTTATGGTTATATAAAAATGTGATGATGATTTTGGTTTACCTTTTCTACATGAACATTACTATAAATTTAGCTAGTGACTAAATTGTAATGGCACAACCCCCCCCCTTCGGATAAAATCATCAGCACTTTTGTTCTAACTATATTTAATAAAGAAAATCCTAATTAATAAAATACACTAATAATAATAAACACACTAATAATAAAAAAAAATTTAACTCCTGGTAAATATCATATTTTTCATTAGAAAACTTAAAGTAATTTATTTGGAGATCTTTGCCAGGCTATTCTGCTGAAGTATAAGGGATCAAACTCCTAGCATTATAGGTTCCCTTATTCCCATCAAGAGCAGCAAACATAAAGGCATTCTCTCCTATTTTCTTGGTAATTTGGAATGGCTTTTTCTTTTCAAATCATATTGCAGTCTGCATAAAATTGCACATGTACATCCAGTCCATTTTTAATATTTCCATTTTTCATCTTGACTGGGTATTTATAAAACATATCCGGAGGATTTATTTTATATAACCTCCTCTTACAAACTCCATTTAGAAATATGGACTCTTGGTACCTTACGTAATATGCCTTGAAGTTTTTCAGAGAGATTGACTCTCTATACCATACATACTTTATTTTTAAACTTTCTAGAAAGATTGACTCCCTGTACCATATATAAGGCACTTTGAAGTTTTCCAGAGAGATTGACTTTCTATACCAGATATAATTCATTACATCTTCCAGAGAGGTTGATTCTCTGTGCCATGTATAATTTATTTTTAAACTCTCTAAAAAGGTTGACTCTTTGTACCAAATATAAGGCACACTTAAATTTTCCAGAGCATTTAAATTTTTCAGAGATTGATTCTCTGTCTGATACACACTGGACATTTACATTTTTCAGAAAGATTGCCTCTCTGTACCAGATATAACTTATTTTTGACTTTTCCAGAGCAGTTGAATTTTTCAGAGAGATTTGGACATTTACATTTTTCAGAGAGATTGCCTCTCTATACCATATATAAGGTATCTCCAATCTATTTAAGAAGACAGATTTTTGAAACCACACATGCTGGTTTGTTACTAGATTGAGAACTACAGACTGTTGAAACTTTTGTTCTCTTTCTAAAATATCTGGTTTCATCTCCCCTGTTAGCTCTCTTAACTCAATCACCTTATCTGGTGTATGTAGTTTTTCCTCCAACTCTCTTTTCCTTCTTTTCACTTCATGATCTATCCCTATCTGCTCTCTGTCCATTACCTCATGTATTCTTTTTACTGAGAGATTAGGTTTTATGGTACTATCGGCCTTTCCACTTCTTGTGATCTACTCTCCTCTATCAGTATATTAGCTGATTTATCTATTTCTTCCTCTAATCTCTTACTCCTTTCTCTATTATCAGTAGTCTGACAATCTAGCTTATCTTTTAACACTAGTGATCTTTGACTACCTTCTATTATGCTCTCTATGGATTGACATATCATTTGTCCTAGACTTTCCATACTTTTCTTACTCTCTTCTCTTAGACTCTCTATACTTTTCTCCATCTTTTGTTCTAGATTTACCATACTTTTCTTACTCTCTTCTCTTAGACTTTCTATATTTTTCTCCATCTTTTGTTCTAGATTTACCATCCCTTGCTTACTATCTTCTCTCATACTTCTGAGCATCTGCATTATCATGTCCATGTCTGATGGTGCCATCTTTGCTATCTGAGCCTGGCCCACTTCTGGCTCCTCATCTACTTCCACACTTGAGGCCATATTATTGCTACTAACATTAAAGGCATCTTCCTCTACTTCTCTCTTCCCTTTTGTTTTTATAGGCAATCTCCCTATCATCTTCTTCAGTAGGAAAACGATCACTGATTCCTGGTATTGGGACACCTTCCTCTTCCATAACCTCTTCCATATTATAATTTAGTTCACTCATGTTATAAAACTATATATATCCCATCTGTACTTCCCTGATCATCAAAAATCCACACATCTTCTCCCTGTCTGACACCTATTCTGACCAACTGACTGATTTGATTTTCACCTTATTATGCATTACAAATACAACAAAAAAATTTTAATATCCTTATTTAATGAACTACACAACAATAATCTATATAGTGCATGTCTGTCTGTAATAGCCCAAATTATACATTCATCCATTCTCCCAGAAATTAGACAGATATTGACAGTCCACAGAATGACTAGCAGTTCACAATCTTGAGATAAATAAAAGAATTCAGTCACAGCACTATAATCACACAATGTATCACGAGCACTCAGAAGATCATCCCAATTCGATCACTATTAACTACTACAATCCTTGATTGAATGAAGCAAACTCTGTTGCAATAAAAGAAGTATTTTAAGTCTTAGGGGCTAAAGTAGATAAACTATGCCTTGCTCTCTCTCTTGGAGTCTTATGTGGCAAGTATCAAGGAATGCCCTGATTATTATAGACTACAAAAACAAAACCTTGCTCTCTCTCTTGGAGACTTATAGGCTGATATCATGGCAGGACTACTGTTGACTGTTTCATGATAAAATAAAAATAACATATAAACTTGATTGGAAAACTATGCCGTGCTCTCTCTCTTGGAGACTTATAGGCTGGTGTCATGGCAGGTCTGCTGTTAACTGCTTCATGATAAAATAAAGATAACATATAAATTGGGTTGGAGCAGTGAATGGGTTTGATCATTCGTAAGTTACATGAAATATAGAGCATTCTCAAGGCAATGACAAAACTCTCCACCCATCATCAAAACTGCAATCTAACCAACCAAACTCCAACAATCAACCATCCAATCAAACCTCTAAAATCATAGACTTTTTACAAAATGAACTCCCCAAACACACATGAGACTACTATCCCATAATTCATCACTATTACTATGCCTATCCTATCTGGCAATAAATCATTTTAATGTTCCACAAAAAAAAACTATTATTTATTTCACCTTTGTCTTAAGTTGTGATATTCATCTCTATTTTCAAAATTGATAAAAAAAAAACAAAAAAAAACAAGCTGTTTTATGGCTGTACCCATTTTATCATCATCAATGAAAAATTAAATCATATTAAACATCATCACCTAAAATAAGACTGTTTGGCCAAGAAAATTTTGTAAGACAAAAAAAAAAATTTTACTGAAAAAAAAAAATTATTAAAAAAATTTTTCTCTATTTTTAACCACACATCTCCTATCATTCTATAGACTCCCTTTTTCAGGTATATGGTAAAATATCAAGCCCCAAGTTGGGCGCCATTGTAACATAATTAAAGTAATTCAAATATTATAGATGGTTACAATATAACTATTACCAGATCATAATATTTAAAATAAAGTTGGATTTTTCAAGATCCAAATATCAAGAATTATAAACAAATTATTAATAATAAGTATTATAACTCAGGTATATGAAATCACATGAGGTGAGTACACTAGTAATTCAATAAAATATAACTCAGGTATACAGACAGTAGGTTTTATCCACTTTCATTTCTTGGTTTGATGTTAAGTGTATGTTTAAACAAGTACTAAGTGAATATGGACTAGCAGGGCACCACTAGATTATTTGAATCTAGACACAGTTATATCTAATAACCTTTTCACATGTACCAGGTTTGAATCCCTTCTTGGTACTTTATTTCTAATAAAATGGGAGATTTTGCTTTTTGAGCCATATCACTATACACACTAATATTTAGGTAAAAGTAAAACATCTATAAACCAAAGTGGAGTATATTAGACATAAATCATTTCTCAGATCTTAGCATAACAAATGTGTTTCAATATTTTTATAAGTTTACTAGCTCAGATTATATATAACTAATTTAGGATGGCAATCCACTCATCCTTGCATGAAATAGATGACGGGATTGTGATTATGATTTAGATTATTAAACTATTAAATTGAATGTTGAAAATATAAGAAATGGCTGGCTAGAAAAATTATATGTATGTCCCATCTTTTCCGGACCATCTGGGGAAGCTGCACATCATATAGGAAAGAAAAGATGTGTCTAAAATAATATTCTACACCTTTCAACCGACCAGAGAAATAAGATGTTTTTAATAGAAGGAAGAAAGCATTCACCTGCATTTGATAAAAGATGAATTAATCTACTGATAAATATTAATCATCAAGTCCAATTAATTGTTCCAACAACTGATTTTAAACTCAAGAAAATTATAAATGTGAAAACAACCACTGTATTTCATCCACTAAAAGAATAATGCTTGACAGGAAGAGAAGAAAAATTAATATAATGATTTCCAAATTATCCACTAAAGCAAATAACCTCAATAGAGTCATCATCATCAAATAGTTATACAACTCAAGAAAGAGATTGTTCCCATGTAAAACAGAAATGGTAGCTGCAGAAATATAGACATTATACAAGACAAGTTTGAACCCTTGGAAATTCGCCACAAACAAAAGATCGGTAATATGACTTTTTATATCTATTTTCTTTATGATATCAGAGTCTTAATAAACATTTTAGCAATAAAGTGGTATATTTTATTTAAAGAACTTTTAAAGACTATTCAGATCGATTAAAACAAGAATGTCTTACTAATAATAACTTTGAGCTTCATAAATTATCTTGAATGTATGAAAATTATTTGTTTATTAATTTTACAGTTATGAAAAATATTAATGTGTAAAACAATTTTTTTATGGTATTATGATTTTAGTTTTAACTAATATATTATTATTATTATTTTGGTTTTAAATAATATTTTGTTATTATGGGATAAAACACGCACATACATAATAATATTTTTATATGTGTATAATTGCGAGTGAATGTGAAATAATGAGTAGTATTAGAATATTAGATTATTTTGTTTCAAGTTAAGTATAGCATTTCAGAGGTAGAAGAGAGGGGGAGAAAATAATTTAAAACTTGTTTCTAAAACTTGCTCTTTCAATTCTATTAACATTTTCTTTTACATTCTACTTACATGTTAGATTTATAAAGTATGTGTGCTAATGAGCAGATAATATTTTCTTTTTGAAATACTTTTCTCATGGAGTGAAAATCATGGTCAATGTGACGTCCAACTTAATACAAAATACATTTGAAGAGAAAGGGGGAAGAACTTGAAATTAATTGAGGATTGATATATAATCAATTATTATTATTATTATTATTCATGTCAATTTTCATATTTATCTAGAAATTTTTATGTATATGTTAGAAATGTAGTAATAAATATTAGTTTGTTTTATTAAACGAGGCATATATATTTCATTAAGTGTAGTCTTTGTTAAGTGTGATTATTCATCATCATCAATGGTTGAATATTAGTTATTTAAGATATAAGTAAGTATGCTAAAATTAAGCAATAATTATGAATTGCTTTGTAAAAATTAGTTTTATGTTTAGGCTTAGTCCTAGAGCTGTAGTTGAAACCATTGTCATTATCATTATTATTATTATCATCATCATCATCATCATCATCAATGTTTTAATTAATGAGCTGTTTAAAGGTTTAAAGGCCATAAATAAATATTAATTTCATAATATTTAGTTATCTCTTAGTATCATTATAACCACATCCCATAATCTATTTCATGCAAGGATGAGTGAATTGCCATCCTAAATTAGTTATATATAATCTGAGCTCGTAAACTTATAAAAATATTGAAACACATTTGTTATGCTAAGATCTGAGAAATGATTTATGTCTAATATACTCCACTTTGGTTTATAGATGTTTTACTTTTACCTAAATATTAGTTTGTATAGTGATATGGCTCAAAAAGCAAAATCTCCCATTTTATTAGAAATAAAGTACCAAGAAGGGATTCAAACCCGGTACATGTGAAAAGGTTATTAGATATAACTGTGTCTAGATTCAAATAATCTAGTGGCGCCCTGCTAGACCATATTCACTTAGTATTTGTTTAAACATGCACTTAACATCAAACCAAGAAATGAAAGTGGGTAAAACCTACTGTCTGTATACCTGAGTTATATTTTATTGAATTACTAGTGTACTCACCTCATGTGATTTCATATACCTGAGTTATAATACTTGTTATTAATAATTTGTTTATAATTCTTGATATTTGGATATTGAGAAATCCAACTTTATTTTAAATATTATGATCTGGTAATAGTTATATTGTAACCATCTATAATATTTGAATTACTTTAATTATGTTACAATATATATATATATATTCCATCTTTATTATTATAAAGAGGTTACCTTGACAACAGTTTGAGATTGTTGATTGTTATTTATACTGGGATTGTCTAAGTATTGACTGGTTTTAATGATTGTATATACATATAATATCAGCCACAAGATTATCTAAATATTGAGAAAAATATGGATTCCCATCTTTCACTTTAGTCTAAGATGTTAATATAGACCAGAAAATTGATACTTAGACAGTATTAGATTAAAATTTTTATATTCCTAAAAATTTAAATAAGCCTAGTTAAACAGGAAAATGTAATCCATTTTGAAAGCAGACTAAACAAAATAATCAATTTTAATTTTTAAACCTCACTATTATCAATTATTACTTAGATAATAAAGATGATTTTGTGGAAATATAGTTGATTTTATAAATGTATCATCTAATAATAGCCACCAGCTTATCTAAACTATGAAGCTTCAATCTGTTGCCAAGACAACCTCTATCTTTTATTCTCGTTTAAGATCTTAATGTAGATAAGAAAGTTATATATATATATAATTAATTGTTATCACTTTTTATCTTACTTGTAATAAATTGGCAATTTATTTTAAGTGGTAGCTAAAGAAAAGATTATTATATGTATTTATTTTTATTAACAGTAGCTGAGCATGTTTTTGGCTTGAAAAGCTAGATTCATAGAACTATTAATTATTTAAATTAGCTGATTAATTATTCCACTTGCTTAAGAGTTGTATACTTTTTTCTTTTGGTAATGATATGATTATTGTAGCAATATATATATATATTAGACAAAAATTTTTGGAATAAACACTACAATATTTAAAATACAATATATATATATATATATGTGTGTGTGTGTGTGTGTGTAATAATATTATGATTCGATGTCTATATTTTTAAAGCAATATATGTAATTATACAACTGAATATTTGTAAATACAGTAACTAAATAATTAAAAATTTTTTATCCACTTAGGAGTGCTTTCGATTATCCCAGTAATCTGCATCAACTAAAGCTTTGAAATGCTAACTTTCCCACAATTCCATGATCTTAACGTTTGCTGCTTGCCTGTTAATTAAGTCATGTTTATATTTGTATATTAGCATAGCCTCCTTTATTTTTCTTTTATTGTTATTTTTTTCAATTTGCAATATTTTTACACTGTTAAAATTGAAGTCAAAACCATAAATACATGATTTATTATGGTTATAAAAAACAGATGCTGAAATATTATTATCTACTATGCAATTTTGTTTTGATTTCTGAACACGTTTTAATAATAGCAAGTGTTCTTTAGTTCTTTTTTCCAATGTACACACCTACATATCCATTTATAAATGACACAATTTTTATTTATAAATGAGGTTTTATCTTTGGAGTTATTTATTAATTTATTTAATGTAGGAGGTGTGTAAAATGCAATATCACATATATCTTTATAAATTTTCCTTATAAACTTTACTTGATAATTTGAAATATATGGGATTGATATCCATATTTTTTTATTAGCAGGAGAATCAATATTATTATTAAAATTTTTATTTTTATATTTTGTATTGAAATCTCTAATAACATTATATATGTGATTATAATTATAGCCAACATTTAACAATTCATTAGAGTATATTTCAATATTTTTGCCTTTATCTGATGAATATTTGCAAAGACCATTATTTCTAAATAAGAAGGACTTCAAACCTGCCATTTCGTGTGACATTGGCACTTTTGATTTATATGGAATATAACCTCTTTTTACTATTGGTTTAATGGTCATACAGTAATGCCTTGATTCCTAGTTATTTTAAGATCAAAAAACTGAACACACATTAAATCTTCATCTGTTTTTATTCATCTTAGGCCTTTCAAACCATTTAATTCCTCAAACAACTCATTAATTGTATAAAACCAAAACTGCCTAACACTATACTAGTAAAAATAAAAATGCAAAACATAAAACAATACAATACTAGATTAAATCCAAAATCTTACCAAATCCTTACACAACCATGGTTTCATCTACTACAAATAGACCTTCTCAAGTAAAAGTCAAAGTAAAGGAAAACATATATATACAAACAAACAAACTTTCCCATAATTCATTTCAAACTCCACCTTCCCTCAATATCAAAAGAAGTCTTCATAAGATTGATAGCCTCAGAATCAAGGAGTTTTATCATCAAAGTCATCTTTATTCTTCTTTTTAACTGATTCTTTTCATAAAAAATAACTGAAGCATTGTCAAACAATATTCTATGACCTGTATTCAATTCATGAATATATAAAGCTGAGTTAAGATACCTATGTTTAACTCTACTTATATGAACCTTAATTCTTACAGTATTATATTTTAGTATTTGCATTTTATATTACTGATCTTTAAAGTGAAAGGCTGAAGCTTTTCGCATGCATTTTTAGAATCCTTATATGACAGCCAATCAGCTGTAATGATGACTGTATAGGGAGCTCTTAAATCACAGCACAAGACAGAGATTTTATAAGAAAAATATGGTTCCACCTTCCCCATTACTTAAATTTCTATATATCTAAGCCAGTCTGAAGCATTTTGATTTAAGAGCATTAAGCTAACAGAAACTGCATGTAATCTTCAGTTCAAATAAATTACTTATTGAAAAATTGGAAATTACTATTGAGTTGGGAAAATGAATTATTATTGAACTTTATTGCTAATGCCATATGATCTTATCTATACTGTCATTCAGATTAAGCTATAACAATGGCTCTTTTAACTAAATTTATTATTCCCAGGATTATCATTCTACCAAATTTATTATAAGAAAATGACAGTTAACCTTTCTATGTTAAAAAAAACAGGCAAAACTCTCCATACAGTGGTGCCACCCTGTGCCAACCAGAGTAATTAATGGATGCCTGAAGGCTTGTGCATAAAATCCCCACATGCCTTCTGGCATCCATTGATTACTCTGGTTGGCACAGAGTGGCACTACTGTATGGAGAGTTTTGCAACAGTTATGAGCTAGCATAAAAGATTGTGATCATGTGATGTTTAGTGGTTTAACTTTTCTATGGATGCATCCTAAACATTTGATTTAAAGATTCTCTGATAGCTTTAAAATGTGAAGGTAGCATCATAAAATCAATAAATGTTTTAGTTTACTAGGCACAGTGATATGAATCTGCTATTACAAAGTCACAAACTTTATTGGATTGTGCATGAGAAATGATAAAAAGAATATTGTGAATTTGAGCTGTTTTTGTTTGTGAAAAGCAGATTGGACCTTATGCAGTTAAAGACAAAGTAAAAAAAAATTTCTTTTATTGGAAGAACAAGCGGTGTATGAAGTCCACAGATTTGTTTATATAGTCATCACAAAACCTTTTGCTTATCTTTGTCTCTCTTTTGAAAAGTTACGAATATCTTACCCTCCTATGAAAGGCTGCTAAGATGTTAATGAGATGTTATTTATTTAATAAATTATAATATATTTAGAAGATCATAGTATTATGGATTTACTAAATGAAAATTTTAACAACTATATTCAATTAGCTAAAACTTCTATCCCCCCCCCCTTATTTTGTTTTGTTTTGCAATTTATTGGGCATATATCCTCAAGGCTTGTCAGAACTATTGATGTGCCAGGAAGTTATTTAGGATGCACATATTAGGGACACCACAGCTAACATCTATTAAAAAGAAATATTTACCACTTGTTTTTATTAGACATATTATGCATACATTTGGAGCTGTTGTATATGGATGTGCTGCTAAAGCATCTAGTATTAAAGGGGGGGGGGCATTTATACATGAGAGACTGTGAGACAGTGGAAAAGAAAAATATTAATTAATGAAAGCTTAATTGTATTGAGATTGAAAGATTCCTAGAGCACCAAAAATTCTTACACCAGCGCTTATGAGTGTTAGTTTAGCACGAAATACATATATTGGCGATTGTTTCTTTTTTCGTCATGTGTGTGATCAAGTGTGTCAGCAGTATGAGATAGCGTAGATAGTTGAGGGTCATGTGAAAGTCTGAATTCAAACCCCCTATATATTACATATTGGAGTGCAGGTATAAAAAAGCCTGTACAATAGAAAATAATTTATATAACAAAGACGGATTTTTAATATCTCGATTGGTCAAAAAATATTGTGCCAAAATATAATTAATTTAATTTTAATTACTATTCAATTTAATTTTTATTTATAAATCTATACTAATGAAAGTTGAGTAATATGGCTACGATACCACAACCAAGTTATAAAACTCAATTGTTGCTCTCTTAATATTATTTATCCTAGCATTTCAATATTTAGAAATACATATTAAATTCCAATGATCTGTATGATATACTTGCTACCACATTTAAACTTTTTTGATACACTTGAGATTTTTTGCTTTATCAAAGAATATTTTTGATTTGCAATGACAATATTTCATTTAAAAGATACGGTAAAGCATTCAAGGTCATTATTATCTTATTTATGAATGATAACTAAAAATAATTTAGTTCAGCCCTTTCACCCTTAGTCACCTACACAGATTGACAGTTTACTGATTTTACCACTAAATAACGTTATCTCAAAATTACTCATAATAGCTTCAGGGACAAATATTTTATTTACATTATTGTACGATTTCTTTTGTCAAGTGTTTTTAAGAATGCATATCTTGTTTGTGTCAATTTTGATGCCTAGGTATCTAAAAATGAATAAATAATCTAAAATTGACAAATATATAATGACAAATTTGTTTGTCGGTTAGAACATCGTTTAAAATTAAAATTTATTATATTATTAAATATTCTCCTGTTATTAAAAAAAAAATCGGAGTATTTATTTAGAAACGGGAGCTTAGAAAATTTATTTGAGAAAAATGTAAGCATATTATATATATAATTTGCAGAAAAATGATTACCATGTGTAAATCCTCCATATTAAGTTTTTCAATTTACATGTAATTATAAATTCAATTTATAAAAAACAAACCATTATGTACTTTTTTTCCCGTTGAATGGAATAATTTTATTCACAACCATAACTAACATTTATCCTAAATTTATTACAAAAGAAAAAAAAAGGTAAAATGAAGATAATAAGCAAAAATTGTATTAATAAATCCAAAAATATTACTTTTAATCATTAACATATTTAAATCCATTCACTAAACAATTAATTAAATAATAGCTAATTTTTGAATTTGAATTCAATTTATGCAAATGTTGTCACGTGTTATTGTTGTTTATTATTTTATTTTTTTAATTATATATAGAAGCTATTTTATATATTGAAATTGTTATTGTTCAAAAGTTATATTTTTTAAAATTGCAAATCTTGTCTGTGTATGAATGTGTGGGTATATGGCTATGTGCACATATTTGTACATTTATATATTTTGATTATTTGTCTATAGATATACACATTGTCTAATGAATGGATTTAAAGATCATCATCATTATCATTATTTTCTATCAATATTAATCCACTGCAGGATGAAGGTCTTCACCAAGTTTAATCCATCTTTTCCAATCTCTAGCTGCTCTTTTTTACATTACTCCAGTACTTTCTTATTTTATTCTCCCATCTCACATGCTGTTTCTTTCTAGGAATTTTATAATCTTTTGGAATTTAGTTTAAGTTTTCAATTGTTCATCTATTATCACCTATCTCTTCTAGTAATATATCCAGCCCAACTTTATTTGTCTCTTAATTCTTTCCATGATGTCAGTAACACTTGTTTGTTCTTCCTAGCATACTTCCTTATTTCATCCATCCATCTCACATGTTGTCTCTATGTCCTTTATAACCTCTTGGAATCTATTTCAAGATTTCAATTGTTCATCTATTACCATCTCTTCTGGCAATATGACCAGCCCAATTCTATTTGTCTCTTAATTCTTTCAATGATGCTAGAAACACCTATTTGTTCTCTCACCCATGTATTTTATTTCCAATCTCTTCTAGTTACTCCTAACATACATCTCTTCATATTTTTTTGAATGGTCTGAAATCTCTGTACTGCTCTTTTGTTAAGTGTTAAAGTCTCAGATCCATAAATAAGAAGTGGTAAAGCACATTTATTAGATATATTAATGAATTAAAAAAATGTTTTTGGATTTTTATATAATTATTACTTATCATGTTTATTTTTAATGTTTGAAAGTTATCTTTAATATTTTTTTTTTATTCTGAGGATGGTGAACAGGATTGCAAATAAAGTTCTTCCATTTAAAAAATGCAGTGGTTTGCTATTATTATTAAGTTTATTATTTAAATAAGATATTTATTTTATATAGAGCGATGTTTTTAAACTGTGATAATAATCAGCTATTAAGCTAATGCACATGCACTTTGTGGATTTTTACTATAAATGAATACTCTCACTTTCCAAACACAAGATAAAGTCTTTGCAAAAAGATAGAATGAATCCATCTATCCTTTCAACTCAAATGTTTAAGTATGGGAAAATCTTAAGCATTTGGAAATGAGAGCATGAAGATATTAAACAATCACTTTAAATTACCTTTACTATGCCTAAGTAAATGACGCTTGCAAAAATTTATTAGAATTTACGATATGTCATTTTTAGTTGAAATTAAACAAACTAATGCACATGTGCTTTGTGGATAATTACAATTTATTACCATTTCACATTCAGCAGAAAGATAACTATTATGGATTTGTATATTATATTCATCTGCATCAGATATATTAGTAAATAGATGTCACCAATATTTTTATACAATATTTATTTATGTAATACATGTAAACAGTACAATCATATAGGTAAGAGGTGCCTTTGTGCAAGATAAATTTTAGCACCTTCTCATCCTATGAAATAAAATTTGTAAATTAAAATACTTTTTTTTCCAAGTGATTTCAACAAGAAATATTGAAAATATGGGCTTTAATCATTTAAAATGTTTGAAAAACACCTTTCATCTTTTATTAATTTCTTTCTATAAAATAAACCCAGAGATTAAAACACACACTAAAATAAAACAAATTAATGTTTAAAAAATAATTTTTGAAACAGTAATTAAATAATACCTTAAAACAAAAATATTTATTTAGTAACTTAAGTGAAAATTTATTGAATTTGAAATTTTCAAAAGTTTTTATATTATTTTCTGGATAATCTTGCAAAATTGTTACTAGAGTAAGACATATCTACAAATAAGATAATTTTTTAAAATATCTAAGTATTTTTATTATTGTTATCATGTTTAAAAGACTCCTTCTTCCACCACATGAAACATTGCACAGTCTCCCTTCTCTTTTCTCAGACTTGCTCTGATATTACATAAGTAATTTTACTTCTAGTTTACTTACCTACTTACTAAAAATATTATCTGCAATCAGAATATGATTTTCTGGGATACGACATTCAATGGCATCTTCTGCTACTTTATCTATAGAGTCTGGATAATTTTGCAGCTTTGTCCTGCATAGTGATGAGAAAAGAGGATCCATTTTCTTTATTTGTTACGTAATGGATTGTCTCAAGCATCTTTTTTAATGTACAATAAATTATAACAAGGCTGATAATATTTACTAAGGCATTAAACCTTTAAGCATGTGCACTTGAAAATATGAAGGTAGAGACCTCTACAGCCCTAACCATAAGCTTACTCTTTGGAAAAAAAGAGGGGAATGAAACTTTTAGATTTCCTTTACAATATTTAGGTCAATTTTAATTAATTAAAATTGTTATTGTTTGTTTGAAAACCCATTCCAAATCTCTCAAGCATAAATTTATTTAGGTTTACTATTAACAAGGTTATATTTTTTTAATAATAAAATATTTACATTATTATTTAATTTTTTATTTGAGTGTTATTTCATTTTTAATAAGTATACTATATTATATGTAGTCCGATATTTTAAAGTTTCATAATCATACTGTTTATTCAAAAAATTTTATAAGCTGTTTCTATATCTACTATGTAAATATAATGATGTAAATAATTGTGCTAAAGTTGAAATCAATGTTAAAGTATTATGAAATTAAAATTAAATAATTATAAATATAAAAGTTAAAATATGTTGACAAGATAAGCATTCTTGTATTAGAAAATGTTTAACCAAAAGAAAAGTCCAGGATACAGATTAACTAAAATAATAACAAACAAATGTAATAATTAGTGTTCTACCTACTTTCCATTACTATGTTATTACCTGGGATTGGACTGAGAATGAAATAAAAACTCATTTTAAGAGGGGTCGAAGTCTTCACTCACATAATCATATCGATGAAACTTGTATTTATCTGAAGAAACTACAAGATCAAGTGTTCAAATGATTATGGATGACCCAGTGAAAACACTACTGAAGGTTCAAAAGTAAACTTAGAAACTTTTTGCAGTGCTATATTAATTGCTATGCATTCTTTAACTTTTACCATTGTTATTTTGTAGGCAATAAATTCCAATTTATAGTTATAAAAATTCTTGTGATGTAATTATTTATTCTTGTCTAACCACCTTTACCATGACTGCAGCATTTGTGATGACTCTACACAGCAGAAAACTGGCACGAATCATGACAGAATAGAATTTAAACTTTAATTTTGTGTAGTGGCAGTCAAATATAGGATTTTTATTGGTAACTAAAACATTGTAGATTCAATAAGGTTAAATTCCATAGTTTAAAACTAGCCTGGTAAATTGATCTATTGGAAAATTAATTTGATAATTATGTAAAATAATTTTTTACTTATTAGTTATTAATTTGGGTTAGGGTAATAGAATGGCATCTATGCTACAAATAACGATAAATGAATTAAATGTGAATAGTCTTTTTGATTGGCCAATTTATCTAAAGATGATTGAGAAACTTGTTTTATTACTAGAACTGTGAGTAACCTCATTAAAGTTGGTATGTTGTTTTGTTATGCTAACCATCAAGTAAATCAAATTACAAATCAGCTATGTGATCATGAAAAACCAAAAAAATTGCTTTACTATGTAGTAATTGAAAAACTAAATAATTATTTTAGTCTTCAGTCCTCGAAGCATGTAGTTGGACGGACAGCAAAATATGATCAAGCATTGAGAAAATTTGCTAAAAGTTACAATTTTGGTGATACCTTAGAGGACACTGCTCAAACAATTATTTTTTTGGGAGAAAGTCCAATGATAGGCTTAGACAGAAGTTGCTGGTCTCAAGAAACTTGACACATGATGAAGCAATTAAAATGAAAGTAGTCCATGAAATAGTGTGTGATCAATCAAAGAGTTCCAGAATTTTACTAATAATTGTGAAGGTAGTGCATTTATAAAAAAAAACTGAAAATAAATATCAGCCTGTTATGAGTAAGATGAAGAAATAGTGTGCTATTGTTATGCAAAGAATGGCAATGTAACACCAAAATATAAATATAATAAATAACATTGCAGAGCCTGTGGTAAAATAGGACACTTAGAAAGGGATTGTAGGGTTAAAGGGAAGGGGGGAAATGTAACAGCTTGATTAACTTTTCCCGAAGAAAATAAGCAAAAGTGCAAGATTTATAACACTCAGATAAGTAATTGTAATCAATTTATGCTGATGGTAAAATTATTGAAAACAAAAATGACAATGGAAATCAATATCGGAGCTGATATGTTAATGATTGCAGTTATAAAGAATGGAATAGATTAATGAAAAATTGTAAGAATTCTCTTATATTAATGCGAACAAGTTTAAGGGTGAAAAATGCCTGTGGTTATTGTATGATGATATTAGGGAAAATAGATGTAACTATAAAATTTAAAAGTAAGGTCCATAGATTACAATTATATATAGTGAAAGGCAGTCTGAACTTTTTTCTAGGTAAGGAAAGGTTGGAATCAAAATATGTAAGTTTAAAATAGGAAATGGTATTAAACATACAGACATATTGATGAGAGTTCCAGTTAAACCAAATACAGAAGTTCCAGAGAGCAGTTATATTGCTTGGCCTATAGTCAAAAAGTATTGGAGCCATATTGACATTGATCATGGCAGACCAACAGCTATATTTTTTTTGGATGGTTATTGATATGTATTCAAATTGGACTGAATATAGAACTGGTAAAAATATCTGTACCAAAGAAAGAATTGGAAAACTTAAAAAGTAAATTTTTGCTTTCCACGGTTCCATGGTTTTCTCAAAACCTTAGTTTAAGTTAATGATATCAGTTTTACATCCACTAAATTTAAGGTTTATCTTAAGGAATGGGGATTATATATATATATATACATGCCCCCAAACCATCCTGAGTCCAATGACATTGCAGAAAAGAGCAGCATAAATTTTAAAGCAAGTATTACATAAAGAAAGTACTGCAAATATACAAGAAAGTTTGTATTCTGCTACATTATATCAGCATAGTACACCGTTATGTAATACTAATAAATCTCTAGCTGAGAAGTTTGGATGAAAAATCCACACAAAGTTATTGCTAATTAACCCAGGTGAAAAATTTGAGAATGATGAAAACAACAGGGCAAAAATAGCATATACTGAGGGGGAAAAGTCTGGATAATAAACATTGTCAGAAAGTATTGGGTGAAAGACATCATACAAAACATATGTCAAGGCAAATAGTTACATCCAGATAGAAACATTACAATCCTGGAAAAAATATGTAAATCATGACTGACATTGTAAAGAAATTGATTGAACCAGAAGTACTATAGTGCCAGACATGCCAAATTATATAGAAGAATAGGTGAAGCTGGAAGTAGAAGAACACAAGAAAGATAAGAGCATTACCATTGAAAAGTGCCAGACATGCCAAATTATATAGAGGAATAGGTGAAGCTGGAAGTAGATGAACACAAGAAAGATAAGAGCATTACCATTGAAAAGTGCCAGACATGCCAAATTATATAGAGGAATAGGTGAAGCTGGAAGTAGATGAACACAAGAAAGATAAGAGCATTACCATTGAAAAGTGCCAGACATGCCAAATTATATAGAGGAATAGGTGAAGCTGGAAGTAGACGAACACAAGAAAGATAAGAGCATTACCATTGAAAAGTGCCAGACATGCCAAATTATATAGAGGAATAGGTGAAGCTGGAAGTAGACGAACACAAGAAAGATAAGAGCATTACCATTGAAAAGTGCCAGACATGCCAAATTATATAGAGGAATAGGTGAAGCTGGAAGTAGATGAACACAAGAAAGATAAGAGCATTACCATTGAAAAGTGCCAGACATGCCAAATTATATAGAGGAATAGGTGAAGCTGGAAGTAGACGAACACAAGAAAGATAAGAGCATTAC
This sequence comes from Epiperipatus broadwayi, assembly GCA_028023455.1. Taxonomy (NCBI): domain Eukaryota; kingdom Metazoa; phylum Onychophora; class Udeonychophora; order Euonychophora; family Peripatidae; genus Epiperipatus; species Epiperipatus broadwayi. The sequence continues at coordinate 3,221,560 of JAQFVV010012527.1, forward strand.
CATTGAAAAGTGCCAGACATGCCAAATTATATAGAGGAATAGGTGAAGCTGGAAGTAGATGAACACAAGAAAGATAAGAGCATTACCATTGAAAAGTGCCAGACATGCCAAATTATATAGAGGAATAGGTGAAGCTGGAAGTAGACGAACACAAGAAAGATAAGAGCATTACCATTGAAAAGAATACACTCCCACATAGATCCCAAAAAATAAGAATGAACCAAGTTATTTCAATATGAGACTTCAGAAACTGTAATATCTTACATGGAGGAGGTGTGCTATATACAGAATGTAAATAAAATAATGTTTTCCTGAATGTTTGTGATGGGGTTCTAGTTGTATTTTTATATTGAACTATTCTAATATGCATATTTAATATCTTTAGAAAAATTTAACTTTATTTAAATATTTCAAATACATTCAACTGTTAGTAATAGCACATCAAACAGATTAGTATATGCACAATGTTTCAAGCGGTATTATTCTTCCCTCCTCTTCAAGTGTTTCTGGCCTGACCAGTGACAGTACTAGCATGAGATTCAAACCAAGGCCCTTATATTGTTGAGTATTGAATTTTAAGGTAACATTATAATCAACTGACCCATTCTAAGGCAACAGTTTGTAGAAATTTCATATACTTATCTTTGAGTTTCTTTTTGATTTCTCCACTTTTTCCTAAGAGCAAGGTTGATTAATGGTTTCCATACATTATGTATAGTCGTCACACTAGGCTGGCTTATAAAATTTTTTTGCCATTGTCATGTGGGCAGCTTCTTTAATTTTTTTGTACCTCTTCTCTATCTAATATTTTTGTATTTTCTCAATTGAACATATGTTCATCAGCATATACCTTGTCTGCTATCATAGACATATCTGTTTTCTCTCTTCTAGTCATCAGTTTGTGTTCTTGCAAGTGCTTTTCAATAGGATGACTGGTCTCATCAATATATGTTCTTCCACATTCACATGTTATTTCATAGATGCAGATTTTTCTTTTCAGCATTTCAAATTTAGACTTTGTAGATGTTAAAATTCCTCATATTGTGGTATGGCTCTGGAAAGCTGTTAGGATGTTTTACTGATTGCAGATTTTTCTTAATTTGTCTGCTATTTTTGGAATGTAGGGTATATTACAGTACCAATAACTGTCTTTTCTCTTGATGGTTCTTTTTGTTGTCTGTTTCACATTTTCTTAATACCAGCTGATGGATACCATTTTTTATAAAAGTTATATAGAGCTTTTCTTTTTCCAAATTGCTGTTTTCTGAACAAACTGCTTTTGCTCTGTTCCATAATGATAGTATAACTCCATGTTTTGTGTTTCTAATATGATTGGATGTATAGGCTAGGTATTTTCCTGTATGTGTTGGTTTTTGGTAAACTATAGTTTTGATTTTGCCATAATGGAGTCTTGTCACAAAAACATCTAAGTATGTTTTTTCTTGTTCTGATTCTATTGTGATAAGTTGTCCAGAAAGTTTGTAGGAGTGCTTCATCATGTGGCCATACAACAAATGTATCATCCACATAGCAAAGCCAAACTTTAGGGAAATATGGAGTAGTTTTTATGGCTAAGGATTTAAGTTCTTCCATGCAAATATTTCTAATCAGGGGGAGAAAATAGTGAACCCATAGCTATTCCTTGATTTTGTTCAAAGAATGCTGTGTTATATTGAAAATAAGTTGTTTTTATGCAGAATGTTAATAGTTCCATTATATTATCAATAGAATGAGCTTTACTTGTTTGTAAACTATTATCACCATTTAATCTTTTTCTTACAATAGACAATGCTTCTTCACATGGTACATTCATGAATAAACTTTCCACACCACAGCTTACCAGTAAATAATTTCTTTCAATTTTTATGTTCTTGATTAATTCGACAAAGTGCCTAGAATCCCTGACAAAGTATTGGGTCTTGTATACCAAAGGACTTAGAGCTTAGAGAAGAAATCTTGCCAAATTTTGGCAAGGTGAATCACTAAAACTAACAATAGGTCTTTATGAAACATGATCCTTATGGATTTTAGGTAGACCATAAAGATTATAAATTTTGCTGAAATATGATGTTATTTTATTTTTTCTGAATCAATGAAGTACTTGTGATGCTTTCTGAGTAATGATTGTAACATTGTTTCCGTACTCGATGTTGGATTTTTTGCCATTTGTCTATATTGATCTGCTGTGAGGAGTTCTTGTATTTTGTTGTCATAGTTAGTTGTATCCAATACAACTGTTGCATTGTCTTTATCAGCAGTCAGGAGACTTATAGATTTATTTACTTTGACAGATTTAATTGCTTTCCTCTCACCGTAGGATATTTTTGACTTCAAATTTTGTTGCATGTCAAGTGTTGTTTCTTCTAAAGAAAATTTTTTGAGTGACTTTTTTGGTGGCTGCCATTATATCTAATAAAGGTATATTATATGATGTTATGACAAAGTTTAATCCTCTTTCAGGAACAGAAATTTCAGTATCTGTTAGATGTTTAGAACTGAGATTTTTAACAGATGAAGTTAGCACATTGCTTGGTACATTATGATTTTTGATATGCCCATGTGGGTTAGCAAGTTTTTTCTTTTGACATTCTTTTATTTTTCCATGCTATTACTAACAGTTGAATGTATTTAAAATATTTAAATAAAGTTAAATTTTATAAAGACATTTAATATGCATATTAGATGATGAAAATAGTCCAATATAAAAATACAAATAAATAAAATAATGTATTTAGAATATAATAAATAATTGTGCTAAAGTTAGAATAAATGTTAAAGTATTATGAAGCAAAAATTAAAAAGTTATAAATATTAAAGTTAAAATATAATGATGAGATAAGCATTCCTATGTTAGAAAATATTTAGCCAAAAGAATAGATTAGAATGCAGATTAACTAAAATAATAATAAACAATGGTAGTAATTAGTATTCTGGAACTTTCCATTGCTGTTGTGTAGCTACCTGGGTGTGGACTGAGAATAGAATAAAAGCTCACATAAGAAGAGTTAAAGTCTTCACTCACACACTCATATTAATGAAGCTTGTTGCATTTATCTGCAGAAACTATAAGGCTGAATGTTCAAAGAACTATGGATAACCCAGTGAACTCCACAACTGAAGGTTTAAAAGTTGATCTAGGGACATTGTGCAGATCAGACCAGCTTTATCATGTTTTTGTATGTCTCTATGACTAAATATCATAAATGTTATTATAATACTGATGTATTTAATGGTAGATATTATGCATTGTTAAATTAACTTTTACCATTTTTATCTCATTGGCAATAAATGCCAATTTATAGTTATAAACAATTTTTGTGTTATAAATTATTTCTGTTTGTCTGGTAGTGGTATATAGCAGCTATTAAGATGTATTTGCACTTTAATGTTACATTATGTTGAGTAACTTAAAAAAAGCCAAATATTTTGTTTTGTTTTAGGCATTTTGCCAATAGAGTGACATTTCGACAAGCTCACAATATTAAAATAATTTTTGGATATATTTCGGTAATATTGCGGATCAATTATGAGTTTTTAGATAGATAACAAACTTCATGAATACAGATCCAAGGAAAAGCGCATTAGTAAAACATGCAAAAAAATAATATTGTGATTAAAATAAATAAAAAAGATAATAGTTTTAAAAATAAAGAAAAATTTCAAGGCACCATCAGAATGATCTCATTGTCCATGAGCAAAAGCTTTAACACTTATACAAACAAGCAAAACTCACTATACGTATTGCCACACACATCAAGCTAGAGTAATCAATGGTTTCCAGAAGGTCTGTGCATAAAATACCCATCCAGTCCCTACTCATCCAATATTCCCAGACTAGTTTTTGGCTTGTGGCATACATTGAATACTCTAGCTTGCTATGTGTGGCAATATGTATAGTGAGTTTTGCCTGTTTTAATAACAGTTATAGGCAAGCATAAGAAATGGCGATCATGTGATGTTTATTGGTTTATACCAAACAATCAGTATTCTTGCTTTTGAAATATAAGTGATAAATGGAATTGCCTATTGCAAAATTATTGTAATTATTGTGAGACAATAATTTTTAAATAAGTATATTTTTAAATAAATTATTAATAGCAATGTGTCATTTTTTGTATAAATTAGAATATTTAAATAAAAGTTATTCGGAAATTATCCAAGCCAATACAATTAGATAGCAGTTGGAAAATGATATTTTGAAATAAGTAAAAACAACCAAAGTTTAACTTAAAGAGCTTATTTTATTCTGAATAATTATAATTGTATTAGTAAACAATTAGTAATTTAACTATCTATTTGCCATGTGAGAACAACATCACATAGATCTCTTAAAAAGTCATGTCTCCTTAGAGATTTAATATGTATACAGTCTCTTTAAAACTTTTAGAAAGCCAGGAAAATAATTTTATTGGTCAAGTACATAAAAGTCTGAAATAATGTTATTCATCAATTAAATTTGGAGTAGGCTTCTATTCAAAAAATTGTAACCCTCAATAAACAGAAATATTTTAATTTAGCTTCTAAAAATCGATTTATTTCACATTCAAATTGGCAAAATGTAACAAAAAATTAAAAATAATGTTAATAACTGAAGAAAAATATTTGAAAAATAGCCCATGGTAAAACAAAAGAATTATATTTCAACCAATCATTACGTGACATTGCTGGTGATTTTTTTTTGTTTTAGAAATTACATCTCTGATTATTCATTTCTATTGTTTTCTTTTCATGTAAAATTCAATATTTTTTCAATATAGACACTTTGTTAGTCAATATGAAAAATAGTTGTATTTTTCTAGAACATCATATGTCATTGATATGCAAATAGTGGTCAATGTTATACACTAGTTTTGAATAGTCATCAAAAGCTATTCTCTTTCCCTTGAAATCATTTTTCTTCTAAACTTTAAAAATTTTCAAATCAAAGTTTATATTTAAGTAAATGAATGTAAAACCTTAATTATCAATGTAAAAAATTACGAGAAATCATTTTATTTATGTTCAAAATCTATTGCGAAAGCATAAAACATTCATAAAACATTTTTGTTTGATTTATGACTTTGACAGTTAGACATGCCTAGTGAACAATAGTCAAAGCTCAAGAGGCTGTACTATTGATTTTTGTTCAAAAATTAATGCCAAATGTGGATTTTTTTTGGAACAAAATTTTAAATATGTGATTTTCTACAAAATAAGCATAAAATGACAATTTTGTAGCCAAAACTGATGAAGAGGCAGTGCAAGGATGATTCCTAAGCACAATAATCAATTGAGAGGTTAATTCTGAAGTTTGTACTCCATAATTCTATGAGTGACTTACTATCACAAACATTATTTTAGAGATAGTTCAATTAGATTCTTGACTAGAGCTCTTCTTTATTAATTTCCAGGAACAACTTCACTTTCACTAGTTTATCTTTGCACTAGTTTACTTTTTATTTTATTCTCTCTTTATTCATCAGTAGAATTTTTTCAGCTTTGCTGATTTGTGTAAAGTGAACTTTTCTTTACATACAAATCATCCCATGGCAATTTCTAGTATAGTTTCTGTTTCTGATTAATAATTATTTATTTTATTTACAAGCCAGAAACTAGTCAGGGATATTGGACGAGTAGGCACTAGATGGGATTTTATGCACAAGCCTTCTAGCATCCATTGATTACCCTGGCTTGCATTGAGTGGCAATACTGTATGGAGAGTTTTGCCTGTTTTAATAACAGTTATAAGCAAGCTTAAGAAATGGTGATCATGAAATGTTTATTGGGTTAAAAATAATAATAATAATAATAATAATAATAATAATAATAATAATAATAATAATAATAATAATAATAATAATAATAATAATAATAATAATAATAATAATAATAATAATAATAATAATAATAATAATAACAACAATAACAATAATAATATTTAATAGTGTTTTTATATAAATTGGATGTAACATAAATGTGACTGCATGAAATTTGATAGTTAAAATTGAATTTATATTTTTTTAATCGCAAAATAATTGTTCTGTTTATTATTTTGATATACCAATAGACGATTTGTATTTTTTAAAAATATGTTGGAAAACCAGCATGCGATAGATTGAATTTCATCGCTTAAGGGTTATCAAATAAGAATTATTATTATTATATAAAATTTATAAATATTATATATATATAGAGAGGTAAAAATGGGGGAGTAGAGGATAATTAAAAGCAAAACAAACAATTACTCACATTAACTTATAGTTTTATTTATTAAAAAGAAAGAAAATTGTTATTAATATAAGCGTTGTTATTTGGTAGAAATCACTTAATATTAAAAGGAAATATAATTATGTGTTTCAAAAGGAAGGTTTTAATAAATGTGTCTTACCAGTCCTTACTTATGGATGAGACTTGAACACATAACAAAAGAATAATAAAAGATTTCAAACTACTCGCTGAAGTAGGGTGAGGTGCATGTTAGGAATAACAAGAAGAGATCAAATCAAAATACATGGGTGAAAAAACAAACAGGTGTTATTGATATTATTGAAAAAATTAAGAGACTGAAGTGGATTTAGGCTGGACATATTGTTAAAGGAGATGATAATACATGGACAGTTAACATCTTAAATTGGATTCCAAGAAATTGTAAAAGAAAAACAACTTATGTGCGATGAATGAATGAAATAATGAAGTGTGATGGGTGATGTGAAAAAGAGAGGCTAGAGATCGGAGAAGATGGATTGAACTTGGAGAGACCTTCATTGCAGTGGATCGATAATGATCGAAAATGAACATATTAATTTGACGGAGGGGGGGGATTGCTATAAATATGATTACAAAAAATATTAAAAAAATCAATTACTTATTAACTTTAAATAAAAATTAAATCAGTTTTTTAAATTATATTGCTTTCAAAATTTATTAGAACGATTTTATTATATATACAATGGTCAAATTTTCAGTATAAAAATTATTTGTCCACAATGCTGCTATAGATATATACGTAATATAATAATCAATCTAAATAAGATTGAAAGATTGTAAATGTAAGTAGTTGTTTTCAGTCTTATTTAGATTGATTATTATATTAATGCTTTTATTGTTTGAAGTTAATAAGAACTTCAACACGGACCTTGAGTTCTAAAGTCTACAACTCCAACTCTGCACAATATCACAGAATTATAAGATTAATCTTTAGTTCATTAGATATTAACTCTTCTAATTTGAAAGAATATCCATTTAAAGATATCAGATAATTGAAAAATTTTCAAGTAAGCTCAGAATCCTTTAAATAGTTCAACCAATTAGCTATCCAATGTTACTACTAGATGCAAGGGTATCTGATACTCTTATTTGGTGAATAAAGTTCTAGTATAATCTGAAATAGTCAGATGATATTATTATAATATGACACTGCTAAATGTGTGTGCATATTTATGTATACACAAAATAAATATTATTAGAAATAATATTATAATGGTAAACTAAAAGTACGTGCGTGGATGCCAATGTCATTCACAACATTTTATAAAAGCAATTAGCCTAATTGAATAGTTTAATTAATGAAAAACTATAAACTAACTTATCAAGAAAGTTAGATGAATTCAAGCAAAGGATTAAGATAAAGTAAACAAAGCCTTTGCAACCCTGAATGTTTAGTTCCTGATCAGATTTAATGATAATAGAAACGTTGCTTAAAATAGAAAATTCTAAAATAATTGCATTATCTGATCAGGGATCGAATAGTGTAACTAAAGAGATGACCACCTTATGGACAGTGTGTGGCCAATTAAGGGAGTCACTAAAAACAATGAGAGAGGGAAACAGATCTAGATCTAGATTAGAATGGAGACAGGACACTTACTAAGGGAAGCTCCTGAAAGGCAGGTATGCATTTCCTTGGGTGCCCCATTCAGCTCTCCCCTTCACTTAGTCTTGCAGAGAAGTTTACCTCCGGATGTTCAAAAGTAAACTTAGGAACTGTAAACAGGTCGTATTGATCTTATTATTATTTTGTTATGCCTTTGGGCTCTTATTGTTATATATATATATATATATATATTGCACATATATATATATATGTTACAATATATATATGCAATCCAGCAGGCAATAGAGTGCCGCTGGACATAACAGACACATTGATAATTAGTGCATGGTTTACTCATAAGTTTTGTAGTGTTTAAGACTTGAAAATTAAATGATAGTATATGGTGGATTACAACTTCTTTGATAGATGATTTTAATACAAAAATAAAACTAGAATTTAATGGTTCATCTAATTAAAAAAAAAGTACAACAATAATACACGTCCCCTCATATGTCTCAAACAGAGACCATCTGATGAAAAAATCATTTGGAACAAAAAATAAAAAGAGAAAAATAGAAGGAGAGGCCATTTTATCAAAGAGAAGCTAGACTAAGCTTAAACAATTCAAAGGATTAGATAAGAATTAAGCAAGTTCATAGCAAGCAGAGAAATATTTTGAGAAAAAAAAGGAAGATGGGGGAAAAAGAGTAAGGAAATCATATAAATATATTTTAAAATGAAGAAAAAAGATATGAAATAATAATTTCATGGTAGCTGCAGACGAAGCATAGATAGAAATAATATATAAATAAAACTGAAAAAAAAAGCCAGGAGAAAATTATATAAAATTCATTAGATACAATGGTATAAAAGTTATATATATATATAAGAAAATGTGTAGAGATGAATGTATATAGAAATATTACGTAACAACAACTGAAAATGTAAAAAATATTTTTGTGATAGCAATTGTTTAAATAAATACAGTTTGTTGTTTTAAATTAAACAAGATTAATTATTTATGGATGATTTTTGTATTTTTAATTTTTGTTTTAAAATTCAATAATTTTTTTACTACTTCATCAGTGGTTTTTTTCACACTCTTTTCGCATTAGCTCAATCATATTGCAACAAGAAACTTAGAAGTTAGATCACCATCACTCATTATGGATGCATTTTGTAACATTCACTTTACTTTTTTCAAATGAGAAAGACATACGTAGCACAAGCTATAATTTACCTCCATTTTTTTTAGACTTACTTAAATTTATTTTATATATATTAAAATTTTATTTCATCATACATTTGTAAAATATACGACCAAAGACATTTGAAAGAAACAATTGATCCCCAAGATTGACATTTTGTGCTAAACGATTACTCATTAGTTAGTCCACATTACAATTCTTACACATATCTTTATCATTCGTTTGTTATTAAATATATAGCAATTACTATAATTTGAATACAAGTGTCCACAATTTTGATAGAATTAAGTTTACTTAATCACGATAATGGTCAAATATCCAATGTAATTTATTATTATTTTTTCCATATGTCATAGCATTGGCCGAGAGGCGAACCCACAACAACTTACTTGCAAGGCGGCTGCGCTGACCTCTCGGCTAACAACGCTTGACCAATGTAATTTATTTGGACAAACAAACAATGAAATTTATTTGTCCATAATGTTGTCACAAATACATAAATAAACAATCAATCAAAAAATCAATGAGAACAAAGGATTGTAACTTCGAATGACAGTTTTAAATTGGTTTTTGAAGGAAAAATATAAGGAAATAAATTATTGTATTAAGAAATAAAATAAAGTATATATTACAGAAGAGTATATCAGAAGGCATGTGTGTATATATAAAGAATGCATTAATGTTTCATAATAATAACTTAAAGAATAAACTTTCGAAAAAATATGGTAATAAATAGAAATGGTTGTGTTATAATGAAATAAAGTCGAACGAAGAAAAAGATAATGTTAATAAAGTAAATAATTGGAATGAAGAAGAAGATTATAATTTTATAAATTTGTTAATGAGTGATTTTGATATTAAACAGTCAAGAATTTTATATAAAGGGGTTAAATATATTCAGTTTGTAAATAAAGATGTTCAACAGGAAACCATAGTATGTGTGGAAGCAGCAAATCTAAAAAATGACTTGAAGATTGACTTACAATCAAACATTAATAGTCTTATAAATAAAAGTATGAAGTATAATGGAAAAGAATGAAAGAAGTGTGTTATAAAACAAATTGTTGATAAAACAAGAACTGAAAAATTAATAATTACAAGTGAGGGTAAGGATTCAAGAATTGTGATTTTAAATGAATCGGACTATGAAAGGAAAATATATGAAGATGTGGATAAACAAGGGTATAAAAAATTAAGCAATGATCTTAGTAAAGAAATTAAAACAAGATATAAAGTGTTATTACATTATATGAAAATGAAAGGATTAATTAATGAGAAGGAACATAAGAATTTATATCCATCACGATTTGAACATCCATGTATGTTTGGAAAAGTAAAGACTCATAAAGAAAGTATGCCAGTAAAGATAATTTGAGATTTTAGTAATTATATACTTAAAGATTTATGTGAAATAGTGTATAGGAAAATTATAGAAGTAATAGGATTTGGAAAATATTATATTAAAATGTATCAAAGTGTGCCTAGAAAGGATAGTATTGATATTGATATAGAAAAATTAAAAACAAGTAATGTTTTATCAGAAGAATAAAAGTATACTATTTATGTAGAATTATTAATAATAGATGAGGCATTGTATTTTAAATATAAGGAAGAGTTTTAGAGTATAGGCAAAGGATGGGTAATGGGATGTTCAATTAGTGGAATTTTATCATCAGTAGTGGTAAATAGTATTGAGGAGAGTATAATTGATAGAGTTGTAAATAACAATGAGCTTAAAGAATATTATACATATGTGGATGATATTGTTATTGTAGGAAATAGTAAAAGTATTAATAAAGTTTTTAATGAGTTGAATGAGAATAAGTATACTATTAGATTTACAATTTCATTGGCGTCATTCATACAGACATTATATATAGTAATTTAAAGTGACTATTATATAGTCACGCCTTTGTTACAACTACTTTACATTTGCTCATATATAAACATTTGAGTCGTAAGAGTAAGAGGATTCCTTTTTACTCTTATACAAATACTATATCATGTGGTTGTTCGAAGGTATTCATTTATTAATAACATTCTCACAGCGTCTGCGCAATTAGCTTAACAGGCTGTCATTCTATTGTAATTATAATCATACGCAAGACGTTATAAAATAAATGCTTATTCATGTATATGATTTAGTTTTGTTTAGAGTGGCGTTTAGTAAATTCTAGAAAATTTCATTGGCGTCATTCATACAGACATTATATATAGTAATTTAAAGTGACTATTATATAGTCACACCTTCGTTACAACTACTTTAGATTTGCTCATATATAAACATTTGAGTCGTAAGAGTAAGAGGATTCCTTTTTACTCTTATACAAATACTATATCATGTGGTTGTTCGAAGGTATTCATTTATTAATAACATTCTCACAGCGTCTGCGCAATTAGCTTAACAGGCTATCATTCTATTGTAATAGAGAAAGAAGAAAATGGATTAAAGTATTTAGACATTTTTTTAAGAAGAGGAATAATGAATGAGATAGTTATTTGTTGAACATTATATTAAAAATGAAAAGACTAGATGGTTGATTGATCCAACTTCTTATCAGCCATGGTTCCTGAAAATGGGAGTTTTAAAGGGATTTAAATTAAAGGATGATAGTAAATGGATGTCTATTCCATATTCAGAAAAGGTGTATAAAAGATTAATGAAAGACAAATTGTGGAATAATGTAAAAAAGCTTGGAAGAATAATACGTCTTTGGGTAAATGATTAAATAATGCAAAAGAGTTAAATGATGTTAGTAGTATGGTGGGGCTAGTGTAATAAAATTAACTGTGAAAAATGCAATAAAATATATATAGGTCAGACCAGAAGAACGGCAAGTGAGAGAGGTAAGGAACATGATTGGACAATTACATAAAAGATATAAAGTTAGGACCATATTTGAATTATTTGGATAGAGGGTACAAAATGAAATGTGAGGAAAATATGTGTTATAAAGTATGTGAAGGATTACCGTAAGAGAATATATTATGAAACATTGTATATTCAGGAAAACTTGGACAAATATGTAAATATAGTAAAAGTTCCAGCAAAATTAGATGGAAAATAGGCGTTATTAAACAATTGGAAAGGGTAGGAAATGATTGTAAATATGTAAATACCATTTTTAAAAGATATAAAATATGTATTTAATTATTATTATTTTGGGGGAAATTTTGTAAAATTTTTTTAGATGTATAATATGTTAAATTTATTTATTTATAAAATATAAGTATATATTTAAAAGAAGTGAAAGTTAATATAAATAGTGTCCAGTAGATGGAGTGGATATAGTTATTTGGTTATGTGAATTGTATAATGTAATATCTTGAGAAGGTCTCAATGGAGAGTTTGATAAATATTTAAATATAGTTATTAATAGTTGTTTATTTCAATCTTGTTTGATTGATTATTTATTTAAATTTACGAAAGTATATTAATATTTATTACTAATTATTTATTATTCTGGAGATTATCCCTAGCTCAAATATACATTACAAATCATATATATATATATATATAGCTTGCAAAACATCTGACTTGAATTTTTTGTAATTTATATAAATATAATATATATCAGATTTTCAATAATTATTTTATAAAATCCATTATTTTAAAAGTTAAAAAGTGAATAAAGTTAATTTATACTAAAAATATTTTTAGATAAATTTATATTAACCGATTAAGTCTTATTTATAATTTGTTTAAAATATTTTAGCTCCATCTTAAAACAAATTAATTTGAAAGCAAATCTTAAAATATAATTAAAATTGTAATTCCTTTGTCTGTAAAGTTAATTAATTTTATTAATTAGTTTGCAATTCCAATTGCTTATTTAAAACTTGAATACTACCATGTAGAAATAAGAGAAATTTAAAAGACAGAGAACTCTTTATTTATCAGTTATTATGTATTTTTCAGTTAAAGTATATTTTACTTAATTAGTGTCATTTTTTTTTTAGAGGGAGGGACATGCTAGCCAGTAAGATATATCAGTACACTAAATCTCAACCAATAGTATTACAATCATATAAATTAAATCAATAAGAAACAAACACAGTCTTTTTTTAAATTAGCACATTAATTTATATATATATATATATATATATATATATATATATATATATATATATATATATATATATATATAATAAACCACATGCAAACTTCTTTATTGTTGCTTTACTTATTTTTTAGTTATTCCTTGATAAAGACTATAAAAGAATATAGTCAAAACATTGGAGTATTATTTTTTTTTGTACTTTATAATAGATCATATAATAAATCAAGATTTATAAATAAGTTTGCATGTGGTTTGTTTTGTATATATATATTTTAAGCATCAGTAAATCTGCTTCAAATTTCCAATGGGCTGTACTTAAGTTTTACAATAAGGAAATAATGGATGCATGAATAAATAAATCTGTCCCAAAAGCTGATGAATTATTCTGAATAATAAATATTTTATCTAAAAAGGGAGACCAGGTTGAATTATGATCAAAATGATTTAAATAGTCAAAAAATGTTATCACGTATAAAAGAAAATTAAAATCAAAATTTGTTTAAATGATGAAATAATACTATCAGTTATGAAAAATAATTAGTGATGCTAATAGCTCTAACAAGTTTTATTGATAAATGCTGCAAGAGAAAGCATTTAAAAATATCTATCTAGAAATTATCCCCAATCCTCAGATCAGTTTCATACTTTGGCAATCCTCAGTGAGATGCTAAGATATTTCAGGCACTAGCTCTAAAAATACTAATCCAAACTATTAAACAGAAAATCTGAAATTATCAATAAAACTTTTAGAGTTATTAGCACTGCACATTATTTTTTGTTTACAAACTTATAAAATGGAGTCATGTGATGTTGAATTTGTTTTATTTACTATTTTCAGTTATAAAAAGAAAAAAAAACCATAAATGTATATAAACTTTCTGGCTAATTATTGTTTTTTAGAGAGACACTGCTATCTTGCATTGGATTTCTCAAAAGCAAATATGACTATCTACAGAAGACATTAGTTATTTAAATATGTGCTCTAGTATAGTATAATACTAGAGTGAAATAAAATGTAGTATTATATAAAAGCACAAACTCAAAAGAAGAATTTCCAAAATACTATAAGTTAGGATTCACCTCAAGTAATTAACAGAAACTAGGACTTTTTTAAATTGAATTAAAAAATAGATAAAAAAATTCTCTTTATATTTTATATTATTTAGTTTAAATGTATTTCAAAATAATTTAATATATTTTGATAATACATTAACAAAATATAAAAAGGAATACGCCAAATTTTATGCGAATATTTTTAAAATAAAAAGCAAGTCAAGTTATAGCAATTCATATTTTAATTAACTTTTACTTTTACTTTACATTATTAAAAAACGAACACTTTCAAACTTTCACCCAAGTGGAAAAGGAATATAATTTTGAAATTTAAATGTATATATTTTAGTCAGTTATGAATAAAGAATAATAAAAAATCCAGTGATTTATTTTAAACGATTTACACACCCGGTAATAAATGAAATTTGTATTAAATTTTTAGAACAAAGAATTTGACATATTAATAATAAAATAACTAAAAATTATTACAATTGTATTTTAATAACTCATAGCATAAAGTTCAAAGAAAATGTGCACTAATTTTACAAACAATAAAAAAAAATTGACATCTTTTAAAAATATTAATTTATTTCCATAACAAGCACATGTGTGGGCATATGACAGGTGAATTGATATTCAAGAAATAAATTCTTTTAATATTAATTTAAGTGAACCAATAAATGAACGTAATAATATGCCAAAGTTATTTCATTAATTCTAAGGTTGCAATACAAAAGGGCATAGTTTGGAATAAGTAATGTGTTGTTAAAACCGTTATATTGCTATATTTGATTAAATAGTTTGATTTGTTATAACTTTATCTGTCTTATTGCATTGTGAAATCATATAATATTAATACCATCTACATTTTTTATTACTTTTTACAATGCTTTTTTACAACCCACTATTGAAATCGAAACTGTCAATAGTGGATTGTAAAAAAAGCATTGTAAAAAGTAATAAAGAATATAGATATTAATATTATATTTGATTTGTTATTTAGTCTATACTGACTAGTTAATAAAATATTTTAAAAATATGATTAAATAGAAATGATGACTACATTGTTTTAAATACCTTTATTACTCTGTCTTAGAATGGTTGAGATATAGAATTGTTATAAATTTTGAGAATTTCACAGATTATTTTCTAAGAACCAATGTAAATTTTCTAGATAGTAAGACATATTATATTTACATGAAGGAAAAAGTATACAGTGCTGTGGATTGCTATTAATTTTCCCTGATATATGCTACTTAGATTTGTAGATGTGATATTCAGAATGATTATGAACACATTTTAAATGAAGACGAGCTGATTATTTAATGAAAGTCTAGCCTTTTTTTTCATATGTCAATGCGTTGACCAGGAAGCGAACCCAGGCCATCTACTTGGAAGGCAGCTATGCTAATCGCTAGGTCACCAACGTTCAATGATAAATAAGTTTAAATTATGTTGAAACTTGTAATTATTTACTTGTTGGATGTAATTAATAAAGAAAAACAAATATCAGCACTACTATCTTGGCTATAATAGTATTCATTTCTTTACTTTCTTACTCGTTTATAAAAGTGTGAACGTATAAACAGTTACATATGAATAAAATTTAATGTTTATTTTGCATATATCAAATAGGTATCAAACAATATAAACATTTACAAGTACAAACTAACTATACATAGAAAATAAGAATAATATTTATTTCCACTGGATACAGATATTAATGATATATTTATAATTAAAATCATACCCGGATGAACCTGCAAAATATATAATTTATAATAATTTGTTAGTAATAATAAAATTATTAAATTTTTCCTAGAAGTTAAAATTCTGAAAAAACTAAGATACTGATAAAAAGAAATCAAATCACATATTACCTTTAAATTTGGAAATAATATAGTATCATTTAGACGTATATATATGTTCGAATGTATTTTAATCATTATTATTTAGGCAAAAAATAATTTGATCATATATTTATTATTCAGTGAACCCTTGATCCACCCACTAGACACACATATTACATTTTTTGTAACTATTATTTTTTTTTTCATTAGTTTTGAGTTCTGAACAATAGATTATACATTTTATAAAAATATGCACACGGCATTTTTTGAACGCTATATAAATAGTTTTTTAAAAATTTGAATTGATATTTTATTTTATCAATAATGACATTAACCATAAGATATTATCTTTTTCTTTAATTCCTATTATTCAATTATATAGAGACTGTTTCTTTTGCAAATACATTACTATTTTTGGATTTATGAATTTTTTTATGTTTCAATAATAAAACATTCTTTTTTTTTTCATGTGTCAAATGCGTTGACTGGGAAGCGAACCTGCGCCAGTTGCTTGGAAGGCAGCTGTGCCAACCACTAGGCCAACAACGCTTGACAATAATAAAACATACTTTTACATTATAAACCCAAATCCTACTGAAAATTTAAATAGATATTATTTTTATGATTACTTACAAACCAATTTAGCCTTGAACATTATTACACTGATTATTTAAGTAATATTTTGGGTGCAATTTGAAATTTATAATCGCAGTTTATATAATGTTATAATTGACTGTTTATTAGTCTGCATTTAGAACAGGTTATATTTACCTGTTTAATGAGGTTTATTTAAACTTCTATCAATAATTTCAATCTTTGTAGTCAAGTTGCAATGATTAGTTTCTATATAAATATATGAGACCATTAATAAAAGTGGGATTCCACCTTTATTGTTAAAAGGAGGTTGCCTTGACAACAGTCTGAAATTGTTGATTGTTATTTTTTATTGGGATTGTCTAACTATTGACTTGTTTTTAATAAATGTAGTTTCTATATATTAAAATACTTTTTGGAAACTATAATAAATTTATTTCATTCATAACAATATAACAACTGAAAACATAGAATATGTTTATACTATATAACAAAATTTTACAACAATAAATCAAAAGAATACTATAATTTTGTCTGGATAACAGTTTTTGAACACATAGTTTATTAATCTTTTTAGATAAGATTTAACTTCTATTCCAAACTTTTGTTATTTTATTGCAACTTTAAACACAAGAACAGTTTAATTTTGCTCCAATTTTTATTAAAAATCTTACAATTGTATTATTTTGCTTGATTATTAATAAAGTTTAACATACAATTTGTATAATTTACAAAAATACAATTTCATAATATCTATTTTGATTCCTAAATTATTCTTTATCTGTAATAAATAGATAAATGTTTTTTTGACTATTAACTGATAAATGCATATTATATACCTAAAAAATTTTGTTTTATATATATAATCAAAATTCAATATGTCTATATAAGGATATTAAATTTTGTAGAGTGCATTTTAGAGTATTTTGATTATTATAGATTTTGTATGATATATATAATGAATATAATGGTAATTAATTACTACACACAATCTTTCAATCTACAGATATACTTTCGGCTAATTTCTTAACCCTCCTCAACTTCCATTAATTTTTGAATTCAATGGCAGTTAAGGAGGAATAAGGAATTAACCAAAAGTATATCTGCAGATTGAAAGACTATATATAACAGCTAATTAACATTATATTTATTATTTTTATTGTTATGACAATAATTTTTAATTAACAGACATTTTGTTTGCATTAACTTGCATTTTTGTTTATCATATATATATATATAATAGAAATATAAAATACTACAAACTTACTTTAATATAATTATAATTTAAAAGCAATTGATAATTAATGTGTCAATTATAAATTCTTAAATATAACTCTTCAGATAAAGCATGTAATCAATATATGCTATGTATAATCCTATATGGATAATGTGCTTTATTGATATGACATTGTTATGGAAATGACTCTCAAATGCAATGAAATTACTAATACAAAATTAAAATTAAAATATTCATTTATTTACAACAATAATAAGGAACACAACAGCTATCCAACTTATGATAAGTAATTCACTAACAAAATAATCATTTAAGTAAATTTACAATAAAATTATTTACATTCATGAGTGATAGACATAATAATTATTCTATACATTTTAATCTTCACCCCATTTTCATTATCTAGTTCTTTAGAATAATAAGTTTGTTCTTCTTACCATCATGTATGCGTTCATACTATTATTATACAGTTTTACAATTCATGAGTTCTCTGGTGTTTATCTTCTTAATCATCTTTCCCTATTTACCTTATATTTTGTAACTCGAGATATTTTAATAAAATTCTAATATTTAAATTATACTTTATATTCAAAATTTAGATAAAAATATTTCACTATAATCTTATCAACAAAAAATATTGCTGCTGTGGTAGTGTTACAAAAAAATAAATAAAAACAATGTATATAATGCATTCAAAATGAATAGTAAAATTAAGGATTCTTTTTTACATAATGGAATTCATTTCATATATTCATTCCCTATATCTCACATATATTTTCTGATTGTCTTTGATCTTAGGTATCATTATTCATATAATAATTTATTCAGATTTTATTCAGATATAAAGTATTTGTTCTCTATATGGTCTTACTACTTTTAAGCTAATCTGTCAAAATTAGGGGGAAAAAATATAAAATTCTTAAAATACTTAGTTAACTTTTGATGCCTACTATACTCTTATTTATCTGAAAACTTGATAGATAAGAAAACGAGTTGATCAAAAATACTATATCATATTAGAGGGATAGAGGTTTTCTTTATTTATGAGGTGTCATATTTTGGCTGGTAATCATTTTCCTAATGATTTTACCCCCATTTTACCCTGGCTTATTATCTACTGTCCATAAGATACTAACCTCTTAGATTCATTTTCAGTTTAAAAAAATCAATAAAAGACATTATAGTAAAATTGGTATTATAAAAAAATCCTATATATATATATATATCACTTAAGATAATATTAAAACTGCATTCTAAAGCTTCAGAACAATTACACTTTTTCTGAGGGAAACTTCCAATAATTCTCAATAAATTTGAAAATTATCAAATTAAATAACCTTTAATGCAAAATAATATCTAATATTCAAAGATAAATAGCATTAATAGTAGGGAACTAATTTGGGTAATATTCTTCTAAACTCTAAGAACTGGTTATATTAATGCACCACTGATTACTATGAAAGCAACTTGTTTAAACAAAATTAGTCCACCAGCAATGCAGCCATAAATCTTAAATAGATAATAGTTTAGACAATAATAAATATGAGGGTGAATGTTTAAATATCAGAGATATCCACAAAGACTTATTCAAATTGGCTGTAATTCTAATGAAGCCTTCCTTGTGTAATTAATATATCCTCAATATTGGTAATGCTTTAAAGAAATGTCTCTTATTTAAATGATCACTTTAATATTATTATTGTCTAATTTACCATCCATATAAGATTTTGGGTAACAGGAAAACATGGATTCATTTTTCATCTGCATTGTAGATTTGATACTAGAGCATGTTGCATGAATATAGTCAATTGGTAGAAATTAAAAGCAAATGGTTACATTTATTTATATATTAATAGCATGGTTTAATTTGATTTTTATTGTACTTATATTATTACTATATTTTTCCTGGTAATTTGGAGAGATAAATTGGAAGGATTTCTAGATTAATATTGAGCTGTGTAAAGTAGAAAACAATTACTTTGGGCTACTGAATAAAGCAGCTGTGCTCAACATAATACTTGAATAATGTTATTGACCCCTTTCACAATTTAACAATGGTAAAATTAATGAATTGCTTTTGAACTGAATAAATTTAAAAAGTCAATTTATAATAACCAAAACTATTCAGTTCAACTTACAACTTATGTAATTAAATGCCACATGAGCTCCCAAACAGCAGCTATATAAGATTATTATTGTTATTTATATGAATATGATAGTCATATATTAATATTTAATGTTTTGATATATAAGAGTAAATATTATTTTAGATTATTATTGTTATTTATATTAATATAAAAACGTAAAAATTATACAAATTGAACGTTGCCACAATAAATGAAAAATAAAAAAGATATATTAATTTCGAGAAATCGTCAAGTGTTAATGAATCGTCAGTCATCAAACATAATTGGGGGAGAACTGAATGGAATTATGGGAGTTATGTCTCGTTTTGATTAGTCAACGTTATATCGTTATATGATTGACAAAGGTTAAAGTAATATAGTCCAAAGTACTTCCAACAGAATAAGTTGAATTATATTAATATTACTATATTGAATATATATCAAATTTTAATATAATAATCATAGATTAATATTTAATATTTTGTTATATAAAAATAAATATTGTTTTATATCTCCTAAATTATTACATTCAACTTTAAAATTGGATGAATCTGTTATCTGAATTAGTTTGACAATAAATTACTCTTATTCCCTTTGAAGATATTTATGAATGTAAAAAATAGTTTTGTTTTCTTTGTATTACTTTTAAAGACATTATTTTCAATACTATTTTTTACCGTAAAGTTTATGTATTATTAATTGGTACTGTATAATCTTATTTTTTTTGC
This sequence comes from Epiperipatus broadwayi, assembly GCA_028023455.1. NCBI lineage: Eukaryota > Metazoa > Onychophora > Udeonychophora > Euonychophora > Peripatidae > Epiperipatus > Epiperipatus broadwayi. The sequence continues at coordinate 3,242,209 of JAQFVV010012527.1, forward strand.
CCCAAAAAATATTGTTTTAAAATTACTTCAAATAATATTGAGGTGAGTATAAATTCAATTGATTTATTTAACAAAATAAATTTAACAAAAAAACTAAAGCAATATCTCACAGATTTATATCGCCTAAGGATCTTGCAGAAAATGAGGAAAAATTGAGGAGGTGGAGATTTGAAAAATTGCTTATTTAGACCTAAAGCCAATAAAATGATAAAGTTAAATAGAAGAATTAAAATGAGTCAGAACGCATTAATCTGGCTTACTGTAGTAGTCTTGTGCTTAAAAAAAAAAAAAAAACAGCTTTTAATTAGTTTTCTGCCTCTATTGATTTATGAATACAAAATATAGACTTTGAATTTAAGATTTAACTAATACAAAAGATAAGAAAAACAAGAATAACAAAGAAAGTTAAAAAAAAAAAAGAACAATATAAAAGAATATGGGTTGGGCGAATAAAAAATAAGAATCACTTTCAAAAAAGACTTATTTATGATGAAATAATAATATCAAGAAGTTCATTATTTTGCACTGCATTAATGAAATCGAGTTTTCTGATTATTATGGAAAAGAAGGCTATTGTGGAGATCTTTATTCTACAAAGTATTGTAAATTATACTTCTCTAAAAAACTAAAAATTATTATCTCTACATATAACGATAAATTATATTTTAATATTGAATAAATATAGTGTTGTGTGAAATTCATCACGTCTATTTTAAATAATAAGTAAATTGTGCTCTAGCTGCTATATTCAATAATATTTTACAGTAAGAAAATGACCCATTTCCATATGGTAAAAAGTTATTGAACATGATAGCTAGAGGGCAGTTCATTCATTTTCTTACTGTAAAAAGTTATTGAACATGAGATATAGAAGGCAGTCAATTATTATTTTAAATAGACTTCGTAAATTTCATATGACATTATATTTCTATATCGTAAAAAAAAATACTAGCAAATTAAAGCATAGTTTTTAAAGAAAATTAAAAAACTTTTCATTAATCAAATTTCCAACTTTTTCTTTAATATTTGATTGAATACAAGTATAATTTATATACTTGGAGTTTTAGATGTAATTATGTAAAAAATTTGAACACAGACTTTCAAGCTCCCTTCGGCTTTCTGTTCTATTGCCTGCAACCAATATAGATGATCAAATATGTGAAAAAAATAAATGATCTCCAATATACATATTTCATGCTAAGTCAGCACTCATCAGTTGGCCCAGATCATCATCTCCCAGGTTCAGTTTATATTAAGATAGAAATTTTCAAACCTTATTGGACAGGCTTCATCTGATGATGGTATGTCCAAATCCTTTGTTGATGCCCATGTTGACTTATGTATAGGACATTATCCATTTAAATACCCAGAAGGGGGGTGGGTAGGATAAATAAACTTTTATTTTTATATTTGTTTAGATTTTAAAAATAGAGTCGCAATAAGAAATAATTTATTTAATAATTTTTTGATCAGCAGCGTAGCAATCATCCCCCCCCCCCTGCTAAAATATTAATGACATATATATATACTTAATTTTAATAGTTATTTTCAATATTTAAAAAATTGAAATATTAATATTTAGGATGTTTTTTTATTTGTAAACTTATATGTAATAACTAAAATAAAGATTATCAAAATATGATAAAGAATAAAGATTTAATTATAAAAATAAAATGTGGCAAATAAAATTGAAACTACCACTATAGTTTTCATAGAAGAGTAGAATAAGTTAGGTAGTGATTAGTCAATTAAAAAATTTTAATTAAAAAAATGTGATTTGGAGGCTTCAAAAGAACTTATAGTTTATTAGTTGTATTTTTATATTGGACTATTTCCATCATCTAATATGTGTATTGAATGTCTTTAGAAAAATTTAACTTTGCTTAAAATTTTCAAATACATTCAACCGTTAGTAATAGCACATCAAACAGGTTAGTATATGCACAACATTTTGAGAGGTATTATTCTCCCCTCTTCTTTAGGTGTTGCTGGCCTGACCAATGACAGTACTAGCATGGGATTCGAACTTGGACCCTTAGATTCTTGAGTATTGAATTTTAAGGTAACACTTTAACCAACTGAGTCATCCAATATAAAAATACAACTAGAACACCACCATCACAAACCTTCAGGAAAACATTATAGTTTATTAATTCTTAATATTGTTTTTGATATTTTTACATTATAATGATGACACAAATTATATAAATATTTGTTTTAGATTTTATCAAAGAGGACTCTGTAATATATATGAAAATTCTGATGATTGTTACTAATAAATAACAAAAACTATGATTTTATAAAGTTATTGGATTTATTAAATTTAAATAATTTATTGTTTATATATTCTATTAAATTTAATAAGCTTTTAAATAAATAATAACTATATAATAACATTTATGATTGAATAATCTTCAAGTTTGCATATTATAATAATCCTTGACAAATAAGCCTTTCTAGAGTTGTTTTAAAAAATTTGCAAATAAAACACTCTCGTTTCAATGTAATCTATTAATCAGATAAAAATAAATCTATGTATATCTGGTTTTTTAGTTTTGTGTGGGCAATAAATAAATTATTAAATCTTAGCATGTGTGTTACAATAGTTGTGTAACTAAAAGTATTTATTTTCAACTCTCCATTACATATACAGCATGCTTTCAACATAAATAACATTTATTCTATATACATTTGAATATTATTCTTTTATATGTTTGTCACACTGTAAATTTAATAGTTATGGATTATTTAAAAGTTGTTCAAGTTAATTGACTTTATACATGTATTATCTGAAGATGTCAACTCTTTAAATCAGGGCTTTTCTGAGACTCCCAATATAACATTTCACCTCTATGAAAAAAAAAAAGAAAGGAAAAAAAGTAAATTAAAATAAAAGTCAAAAAGTCTCTTGATTAATCATTTTGAATCTGAAGCTGACATGAGAAATTCTTCTAATGTTAAGTATAAATAGCTACTATATTAAATTGTAAGTAGTTAGGATGTATATATTTAAATATATCTTTTTTAGTAGTTTTCACATGAGAAGATCTATTAGATAATTCCATGGTTATGAAAATATTTTGCAAAACAAAAATCTGTAAAGTTACTAAAATCCTTTTTTCCCCATATGTCATAGCATCGTTCTGGGACATGAACCCACAACTGTCTGCAACCAACTACTTGCTTGCAAGGTAGCTGCAATGACCTCTCAGCTAACAATGCATGACTAAAGTTACTAATATCCTTTCCCCCCCATATGTCATAGCATCGGCTGGGATGCGAACCCACAACCATCTGCAACCAACTACTTGCTTGCAAGGTGGCTGCAATGACCTCTCGGCTAACAACGCTTGACTAAAGTTACTAATATCCTTATTGGTATATATTGAAAGAATTGCACAATCCACACGAAAATCACCCAAGGGCAATCCAGACGCACATTTTACAATCTGACATCACAGACTAACAATTTTTTTTCACAACCCACCAAGGTCAGGGAGAAACAAAACACTGTTAAATATTTTACTTAAAATTATTGACCACAAAGAATGACAACAAACTGCTCCAAAATAATGAGGCACACAATACAACACATATTGGTGGCAGTTTAGTTCATTGATTTATAAATTGGTTTAAAAATATTTCTAAATCTTGTTAGTATTAACTTAATTTATATTAAAACAGGTAAAACTCTCTATACGTATTGGTGATTATGTAATGTTAATTTATATTACCCATAAATATTGTATACAGTGATGTAATGCTTAAATATTTTGAAACAATTAATATTTGATATCTACTAATGTAGAATATTATTATCTTTAGTTGTTATCCTACTGCATAGACTTCCCACTGCCCACATCTCTCATTCATCCTGTTCTAAGACTAAATGATTCTGCCAAATGAAGATAATAGGATAATATAAATTAAGAATGATTTAACTAATTGACTCCTGTAATCAACTTCAGGTTATGATATTAGCAAGCAATTAAAATAATAAAATAATTGTAAAATACAGGAAATAACCATACTACAATAGTTTCTGATCAAGAACTAATATATGCATAAATTATATGCATATGGTAAAAATTAATCTTCTGCAGCATACTACTCCTTAGAGTATTTGGTATTGTATATGAGTGACTAGCAGTCACAAATGTCTCAGTATAAGATGTATGAAAGAAAATAGGTAATATATGATAGGAACTTTCCATCTACCGCACATCACTGCACTAAACAAGGTAAGCGACTAGCAGTTGGCAAATGATTTATAATCATTTAATACCATTGTGTTACATAAGAATGAGTTTTAGATGTAACAAGCATAATATGAATTGACAGTTAACAGTCACCCATTTTTATCAAACCTTAAAACACAAGAATAGTTAGCTCAAACTGATATCTATTTAATGTAACTTTTTGTCTATGTAGCATGATTGAACTCTATTCATAATTTATCGACTTGCCAATTTAACATGTTAATATTCTCTTTTAAAGTGGAAATAATTGATTTAATCAAGTTACAAACATTTAATAGCATGACCAGAGTTTACGAAGATATGCTTTTAACTGCATACTATAAATTAATGACTTTAAAATTATCGCCGATTAAATTATGGCTTGCTAAAGAAGCAATAATCTCTTGCCGTACATGCTCATAAACAGATTTAAACTAATATTTATTCATTAACATATTTTTACTAGCTTGGAGATAAATAATGATTAACAAAAAATTTGTTTAAGTTCATAGCTCTTATTACAGCATAATAACTTAATGTTCAGTCCTTTAGGTATTGATTTATTTTACAGTGTTTCCCATTAAATTGTAGCTATGGTGATGGTAAGTTTCACTTTCAAATTCATTTAGGGTACTTAGATATCAATTTACTCTTGGTTTGGTGGCTTGTTTCTCCTGTAACATTGGATATCAGATTAATTCATATAAGTTAATGCATAGTGGACACACATTCGAGTGGCTTGTACATATGTAGATGGCTTCTTTTAGGGCTTCAATGATGGGTTTTCCAGCTTGCCCTCTGCCAGCCATATTGAAGCAGATAATGACTTCTCTACTCTTGCATCATACATTTGGAAAAACAACAGAATAATGATAATTTTCTTAATAAAAGCACACAAATAATCATGGAACCAGAATCAGAATAATAATCCTCTGAATAAATTATAAGCACTATTTATATTCACTGGAGTTAGTTTATCAGTAAAATTTGGATCCATCACTCATTCATTGGAGTTAGTTTATCAGTAAAATTGGGATCCATCACTCATCTTTTGGATCTTTTGATCTATTGGCTATAGATAACTCCAGAAAATTCACTGTGATGTGCTACCTATTTGCCCAATATCATATTTGCCAGATCTTATCCTTGAGCAGGAATAACAGCTTTTTTAATTAAATCATATCAATTATTTATCTCTTTAATTTAATCTATTAATCTGTTTACAAACATTTTAATTATTTTTTTCTAAGAATGTCAATTCCACTTTAAATTATTGTTGAAAGAAAACACCTTTTGCTTTTAATCTACTTTTAAACTAAATTTAGAATTAATTAACTTTCATAAGTTTTAGAAAATATTTTATTTAACTTGATTTAACAATATAACTTTATAATTACTAGACTACAGTGTATATACATTTATCTGTGTGCAATAGATATCTATATAACTTTTATTTATTAAAATTATTTAAAACCTTTTAATTTTAAAATTTCTTCATGATCTTTAATTTATGAACACGAAGTACATCTCTCTCTCTCTCTCTCTCTCTCTCTCTCTCTCTCTATATATATATATATATATATATATATATATATATATATATATATATATATATATATATATATATATATATATATATATATATATATATATATATATATATATATATATATAAAAGACAGAATATTTTTGGAACCCCAAGGAGTTTATGAAATTCCATGTTGGCAGTGCTCAAGAAGCCATGTGGGTCATTCTAATAGATGAATAAATGTCAGAAGTAAGAAACATAGAAATGCTTTTAATCAAAAAATTAGTACATCAATTTTTACATCCCATTTTTTAGAAATTGGTCACAAACCTGATTTTGACAATACAAAAATAGTTGCAAATTTGGAATGATATGATTTAAGAATCATGAGAGAGTCAATTGAAATATTAAAGAGACTTACTGGTTTAAATAGGGTTGATAAAGCACAATGTATTCCAGCTATGTGGAAATCTCTCATTTTATCTAATATTAACTTGAAATTAATAGGTGAAAAAACTGAGGGAAATAAACATTTTGATAAGCCTCATATTGTGAATGCTGAACAACTTCAAGTTGAATCTCACTTCTCATCATGCATTGAGTCATGTTATTCTTTGAGATCTAATGAGATTGTTCTTTCAAAAGTTAACCTTGATAATGGCAGTTGCTAGTCTGTCAAAATATTAGTGTTTAATGGAAAATAATACATGGTACAGCCCAAAAAATTATAATTTATATATATATATTCTAATATTCTCATGAATAAATAATGAATTTATAGTACTATTTCCATGAGCTTCCATATAATAAAAATATAATAACTAAATAGCTGACATTTCAATACAATAAGAGTTCATAGAGCTTCTTTGTCAAATCATAAGAATGTGTGTTATGAGATTTGAAACTTATTTTTTTCCTTTATTACTTTACTCACTTTCAAATTCTATTTGTTGAGAAGTTTTAAAAAATATTTATCATCCAATAGCTTTTTCCAAATAGTGTTAATTTTCTTTAATTCACACTTTTCATTTATATTCTTAAGTCCTTCAAAAATCTCTACAACTTACCTTCACAGTATCTGGTCATATTGTTTACTTTTTGCCATAATATGTGTTTATTAAAATTGATGTCATAGTTAGTTAATTTAATATGTGAATAAATGGCTGATAAATTAGATTTTTCTCTAACTGCCAAAATGTGTTCATCTTTTCTTATGTTTATTCTATGCTACTCTGTCCATTTATGATTATAAACAAACTCCATACAGAATTTCATACACACCATGATACTCCAAAGAAATTTTATCTTTAAGATGTGGAAATACTTTATATTTTTTTTAAATGAAGTATAAATTATGAAAAGAATATATGTATATACTTCAACAAAAATCAATAAATTAAAAACTAACTGTGATAAAACACAATTGCTGAAGCTTTAAATATAAAATTAAAAATTAAAAATATAAAGCTGAGCTCTTTCAGGGGACTTAAGCCTCCATAATCATAGCTCAATACAAAGTAAATACAAAATATAAACACTTATTCACAAGCAAAATGCGTACCTCAAATAAAATGTAAACTAAATCTAAATAAATAAATAAAATACAATATAAATAAATAAATATTATAACGTCCATATTTTAGAAATATTAAAACAAGAATCCTTTCTATTAATAGCATTGGGATTACCAGCTATAAAACAAGCTTCTTTAATCTTACACTTTACGTCATTCTTCTCCTTACACACTAATTTTGCCTCTACTGGTTGACATAAGTGTCCAGCCTTAGTTTCATGTTCCACAAACACTGAATTACTCAAATATTTACTTTTAGTATGATGATATAAATATTTATGCTGTGAAACTCTATTTAAAATATTGGTTTTAGTTTCATCATAATAAATAGAACAACAATATTTATGAGGACAAGAGACACTGTAAACCACATGCTGTGTTAAATTAGATTCAATTTTAAATTTCGAATTGTTAATCAATCTATTCGTATTTGGAGGTGAATGAAAAATTATTTGAAAATCTGGAGATAACTTATTAATTAACTGTTTTGCAATATAATGAATATATGGTAAAATTATACAAGGTTTTTCCATCTTGTCAGGTTTAAACTGCAAATTATGTAAAATTTTTACAACTATTATTAATAACTGAATGTTTATGTCCAAGTTTCACTAAGTCCTCAATAAAACAAATAAGATTTTCTTTCCTATGTGCCTCAAATTTACAAAGATGGTGGGTTCTATATAAAAATGAATTCAAAGATGCCAACTTGTGCACTTGAGGAGAGTATGAATGCGGATGAATTAAACCCCTAATTCAGTGTTTGTGGAGCATGAAACTAAGGCTTGACACTTATGTCAACCAGTAGAGGCAAAATTAGTGTGTAAGGAGAAGAATGACTTAAAGTGTAAGATTAAAGAAGCTTGTTTTATAGCTGGTAATCCCAATGCTATTAATAGAAAGGATTCTTGTTTTAATATTTCTAAAATATGGACATTATAATATTTACTTATTTATATTGTATTTTATTTATTTATTTAGATTTAGTTTACATTTTATTTGAGGTACGCATTTTGCTTGTGAATAAGTGTTTATATTTTGTATTTATTTTGTATTGAGCTATGATTATGGAGGCTTAAGTTCCCAAAAGCGCTCAGCTTTATATTTTTAATTTTATATTTAAAGCTTCAGAAACTGTGTATAAATTATGTGGATAATATTTTTCTTTAAAAGGTTACCAATTTTATTAATTACTCCCTTTATATATGGCAGAACAGTCTTAATTTTTAAAGTATCAAAATATTTTTTTTTATTGTATAAAAAGCCAATATAATAATATATTTCAAATGTCCCATAGCTATATTCTTTCAGCCATACTCATGCTTTAAATAAAGAAAAGCTTGAATTTTTCAATGGATTGCAAAATTCAAGTTTTTTTTATTTATAGAGGATGTGTGTGTAGCTAAAAGAATAGAGCATGAGGCATTTGAAATATATTATACATATAATGATTTACTTAATGTAGCCATGAAATATGTTATATCCAACTACATGAATTCAGTTCTAAGCTCTCAAAAGAAATTGTTAATAAATTAAAAAAAATGTAAATAAATAAACAAGAAACCATTAATATTAATAAATTTTATGAAATTTGAATGGCCATTTTTCTTTTTCTGAACATTGTACATCATATTTTTTTTTTAAAAGTAAAATTTGTAAGTAAATTTTACAATACATCTGTGGCCATTTTGCCATGTACAATTATGTTTATTAATATTTTGTAAGGTTATGTTGAAAGCATGTATATTTTATTCTTTATTTATTTATCCTTTTACTATTTGTTGTGCAATATTTTGTCTAATGAAATATTTTTAGAATGTAATACTAAAAGATTTTCACAATTTTTAAATATTCTAAAAGTTGATAGTAACTTCAACATTTCAAAATAATTTTTTGATAATAAGGTAATTATTATTATTCTATAAGAGAAAAAAGTTATTTTTACAAGAATATCACCCATGGTGTAGTTAATAGTGATGAAAATAAAATATTTAGCTATTTATTTTAAAAATAAAAATATGATTGTTTGTTTTTCCTTATTCTTAATACCTCAATGGAAGTATGAGTGCATGCATCCACAACTCAGTAGAAAGATTCTCTCAATTTATTAATAATGACAACATTGTTATTATTTTTAAAAATTATGTTTATACTATAATCTTAATGTTAACTCTAATACTTCCTAATAAAAAAATCCTTTGGAGTGTCATGGTGGATATGAAATTCCATGTAGGGTCTGTTCACATTCATCTATTGAACAGACTATTCATAGAATAAATATTAGAAAGAACACATTCTGTCAGGCAGAGAAAAATCCAATTCATCAGCTATTTATCTTCATATATATTTGACTAATCATGATATCAATTTTGATAAAACACATATTCTAGCAAAAATTGAACAATATGACCAGAGATTGGTAAGAGAAGCTATAGAGATTTTTAAAAGACCCAAGAGCATAAATAAAAGGTTTGAATTAAAGAAAATCAACAACATTTGGAAGGAGCTATTGGAAGACAAAATAATTCTTACAACTTCACAGCCAATAGAATTTAAATATGAGAAGAAAGTAAAAGATAAAAACAACAATTTTAAATCTCACACATATTCCTATGATTTGAGAAAGAGGATGCTCTGAGGAAGAATACATGTTATTGTACTGAAATGTCAGCTATTTAGCTATTTTACTACACAGAATATCCAGAAAATAATAATTATAATAATATGAAGATTTTATTTTTTATTTATATATATATATATATATTATATATATAAAAAGTATCTATTATGCATATATATATATATATATATATATATATATATATATATATATATATATATATATATATATATATATATATATATATATAAACTTAAGAGCATGCTAACAAGATTTTTTTTTATTATTATGATAAATGCTACTACAAGAGAAGGCATTCAAATCATCTTTATCTTAGATTGCCCCTATCCCAGACCGGTTTCGACCTATGGGTCTCTTCAGTGATGAATTGGGACACTAGATTCAAAAAACCAACTCAAGTTAAGCATTTATCTCAAATATATTTCTCAAGAAGATGTAAACTTTTAGACATCTGCATATCTTTAAAGTCAGCTCTCCAACTGAAAAAATTATATGGGCCTGAACTTAATTTAGATACTCCATATATTAATAGGCTTAGCCATTTAATTTAGCCAAAGCCACAACAGCAAAATAATAATAGTAATAATAAAAAGTCAGATGTCACATGACTTATATGTAGCTTGCCTTTACCAATATGTAAACTTAAGAGCATGCTATAACTCTAAACAAGCTTTTTTTTATTATGATAAATGCTACTACAAGAGAAGGCATTCAAATCATCTTTATATATATATATATACATGTTAAAAATACTATTCAATAAACAACACATCTAATCCAATGTTTATCAACAAATTATAAGCTATTATATACTACACACATTTGTGTGTGACGGTGGCTTGAAACAAAATGTAGTGTAGTTCATGGCATAGTTTTGTTAATTTAAGGGAAATTATTTATGGTTTTGAGTTTAAGTTATATTCACTCAAACTCATTCAATATAAACATACAGATTATTTCAGCATGTGCTATTTTATAAAAAATTATTTAAAACTATATTAAGTTTTATTTGATATAGAATCAACTTATTTCTCTATTTCTGAATCCATATTAGCAATTTTAATAGGAATAATAAATACAAGGGAATGATTTATTCAGGAAGAATGCCATACGTTGTTTGAGCAGAGTTAAGCTACAGTCTGGAAACTAGTTTGTAGCTCTTAGAAAATTACCCTTCTTCTTTTGCACTAAACCTATAAAGCAAAATAATAAAATGATTAGTTTCTTGAGGAGCCATATGATGTTTAAGAACCAGAAATGAGGGATTGAACTTTGATTTGAAAATCATTAATCCACATAGGTTATCTTAATAGTATAAAGGACTTATTATTATAAGATTAATTTAAATGCTAATACAAAATATGTTAAGACAATAGTAAAAAAATACACAATGATGATCAAATATTAAAGCTTGATTACAGTATCTTAATGTCTAGTTATTTTCACTTGCTCTCGAAAAAATATGATCACATTATTCTATAAATATGATGCGCGCACACTCGTACACTTACATATGAGCATTTATCTGTATTTTTAATAATCTCTCACAAACTTAAAATAAACAGTTTTATTAATAACATAGCGACAGAATGATGGACTCTAAAGATAAAGATTCCTGGATTAAATTATATTTGAATGTCAGATAATCTGCTAAGCAAGGTAATTAGTCAATAATTACTGGGCCTGTGAAGTTTCATGTAGTAGTAGAATATTGAAATCAAGATTGAAAAGGGTTGTGTTTGGTCTGGATCACAGACCCAACTTACAGAAAAATAATACAAACACTCGAGTTACAATTAATATAACCTTTATTATATCTACAAATATATATAATACAAGACAATATATACAATACTGAATGTTATAGATTAATATGCACTCTGGGTTCTGCATACTGCTTCCAGCTACACCTGATATCTTGCTTCAGGAGTAGGGGGTATGATTCTTTTGGCTGTACAAGACAGCCTGCCTCAAGTCAACAGTAGTCTTAGCAGCATCTGGTCCCTCTGTGGAATTGCCTAGCTGCATAGGACAAATAGCATAGTGCTATCATGGGAATGCTTACTGCTGTTCAGGTTAGCAGAGTTTCCCTAGGAAAACACGTACTGTCTTCATAGGTTAGACAGACTTTCTCCCCCAATTCTCACAAAAGGCTGATTATTTATAGCCAGAACTCTGATCTTATTGAAAATATTTGGATTCGGTTATTATCACTACTTATTGGCCTGTATTAATCATTGGCTATGAGTTTAGCTGCACATCAGCCTATTGGCCAGCATCAAACAAAGCTTAATCTGATCAGGTAAGAATGAATCTGGAATAGTCCACTTCTGAGAGAAGGAAGGACTATAATAAAAAGTATCTGATTACTTGTCAGTGAAGTAATGTAGGGAATAAATCAGTTTGAACAGCTGAAATTATTTGTTATGCTTAATCAGACAATTACAAATTTAAACATTGTATGGTGTTCAAAGCAAATAACCATATAATTATTTATCAATTATTTTATTACTAAGTAATATGCATCTCTTTGCAGTGGTTGAGTAATACATTTTGAGAGGCTGAAATATAGTTTGAAACTTAGTTTATTATTTCTGCCAGTCAAGTAGCACATGATTTCCAGGCAACTAATAATAATCATTATATTAGGATATTGATAATTAAGCATTTTAGTAGTGTCCATTATCATTTAATGCAAAGTAAAATATTGAAAAAAAAAGTTTTGCCAATAAGATATACAAATTTCATGGGAAATTAATCATTATCTATATAATATAATCACACTCTAAAGCATAACCTATTGCACATTAATTTAAACAAAACCTTATTGCTTATAATTATTGCCATACCTTAAATTTTTAAATGCATATATATATATATATATATATATGCATATTTTATATACCTGAAGTGTATATGTAATATAGGGGATTTGAAGACAGATTTTCAATATCCTTCAGTCATCCACTCTTTCTCATACAGCCAATATACATGACAACACATGGGTGACATAGAGAATGAGCTCCAATATATATATATATATATTATGCTGAACCAGCATTATCAATTGGTCTGGGCCAACTGATGAGTGCTGGTTCAATATGAAATACATGTATTGGAGAGCATTACCCTTGTCATGTGTGTGTGTGTTTATGTGTATTCATTATATGAGAAAGAATGGATTGCCGAAGGAGTTTAAGAGTCTGTCTTCAAATATCCCTCTATTATATATATATATAACTCAAATTTAAAACTAAATCAAATTAGCCAAAAAAAAAAAAAATCTGTGTAATACATCTACTGGTTTTACTGCTATAATCAGACTTCTGAAATGCAAAGGACTAGAACATATCAACCAATATGTACTAAGTATCACCCACAATTTCCCTTACATCCCACAGACCTTTAATATTAAAAGAACCCTTAATCAAGTTAATTGTTTCAAAATCATACATTTTTAGTAATAAAGATTCTTTAATTTCTTTCATTTCATTTTTTTCCAAAGAAGAACAGAGTTGTCTTCTTTGAAAAAAAAATGAAATAAAAAGAATTAAAGAATATTATTAAAAATATATGATACTGAAACAATTAACTTGTTTAAGAGTTCTTTAGGATATAATGGGAAATTGTGGCATGTTGATACATTTTAGTCCATTGCACCTGAAAAGCCTCTTTTTAGCAGTGAAACATATGTTACAGAGTTTATTTTCTTTAATTGGTCTGGTTCAGATTTGAATTATTTTACTGAGTAGTTTACCTTAATGTTTATATATTAAAAAACATTATTAATTACAAATTATATATAAGTAGCTTTTAATGTTTATAAACATTAAAATTTTTTTTATTAATTACAAACTATATACAAGTATTTACGTATTTACAATAGAATAAATTTATAGGCAAAAGTTTGATGAAACTACAACCATAATGTCATGATAAGTGATTTAAATTTCATGATTTGGAATCAATATTTGAAGAGTGTCATATATATTATAATCATGATATCTATTTTCAGGAGTGAAATCTAATGGGGATTATTAATGGGAGCAAAGATTTAAGCTATAAGAAAGCACAACTGAGGTAGATTGTTGATTGCTAAGTTTAAGTCATAATGTTCCTGAGTAAAAATTTGAAAGGGCATGATATAACTTGAACCATTTTTTACTTTTTTTTTGAGTATGTTGTATTTCTTATTGTCAAAAATATTATGGAACAGTATGCAAGCCACATGATTCTTAGTTTGTGAATAATTACAGTAGCTTTATAGAAATGAAAATATTTTATATATTTTTAAAGGTAATTACTTGAAGTTGAATGTATGCTTATAAAGCAGAAATAAATGTGAAAAAAGTGTAGCATTTCTTTTAGATAATGAGAGTGCAAAACACATGTAGGTTCAAGATTTAGCTTAAATCACTCATTAAGAAATATTTTGGTTGAAATTGTATCTTGCAATAAATTAACAGGAAATTTTAACTATGATTGACAGCACAAAGGTTTTGGAATTTGATTGGAGTCTTAGCAACTGGCAGGATTGTCCTCAATATATTTATATTTAATTTTATAAATTATAGTTGAAATTGTACATTCACATCATTTGCATTATGGGGTGTCAGAAGCATACGTAACCACCTAGTCACATGCTTAGTGATGATTCAAAGCTTTGCTTATAAGACAACACAATTTCTCAAATGCTAAGAAAAAACGATATGATTAAAATATAAAATAGATACTATCAACGACTTATGAATATCAAAGCAGTAAATAACATGGATAGATATGGACAATTATGTTAAGCTTTTCGATACTATTATATCATCTTTACAGTTGAGAAAAACGTTAACTCAATATGTAATGTCCAATATTGAAACACTGTAGATATATTTATAATATCTCACGAGTTTCAATAAAATTTCGTTTGAAAGAAAAAACGCTATAAAATAATAGCAAAGAATTCTCAAGCAAATTACACGCATACAAAAAAAAAAAAAAGAAATCAGATTTTTTTCCTCTCCTGATTATTTTAACTGAACAAAAAAGAAAAAGAATTGTTTTGATAATTTTAGAAGTGTTTGTTGCTATTATAAGAACGTAATTGTAAGATATGTGTAAATCTTCAGTCAATACTTAATTTACTTTTTTAAATTTGAGAGTGACATTTCCGGTTAATATCTCACAATTGTTATAATGATTAAATTGGTTCCACACAGTTGTATAAATCATTTATCAAAATGCATGTTACACTTTATAAAGTTTAATATATATTTTTTAAATTATAGATTTAACTATACGTTATGAAAAAATAAATATATAAAATATTATTATTATTACTTTATAATGAAACAGAAGCTACTGTTATTACAACCTATTTTATTATATAGGGTATATGAGCACAGACTTTCACACGACCCACCACTCTTCACACCATCACATAACACTGATACACCCGAACACATATATGTTGAAAAGATAAACAATTACCAATATGCGTATTTCATGCTAAACCAGCAATCATCAGTTAGTCCAGACTACCATCTCCACACATATATGCCATAAGTGCTCAGATATATATTAAGATAGCCAATCCCACTTTAATGGACAGGCTTCAATCTATTCCACACTCCAACTCTTCAACCGTCCATCCAACTGAAAATCTGATGATGGAATGCTCAAAGGCCACCCTAAAGCTGAGATTCTTGTCACACCCATGTTGACCTAAAGTCAATCTGACCCCTCATACACAGGACATAATCCATTTAATACAAGGGATGGGCAGACATCTCCACTATGTAATAACTGAAACACACAGGCTTATTGTATACCTGAGTTTATATATGTAATATATAGAGTATATAAGCACATATTTTATTATACATTTTAGAAATATAAATATTTATTTTAAAATAATCATTTTTGCTCAATCTAAGAGAAAAACATGTAGGCTTTAACAAAGTTTTTTAAATTCGTCTTCAGTTAACTTCTGCAGGGTTTCTTGGCTTCTAGTTTTTATATCTAAAGGTATTTATTCCCTTTGTTATTATCAAATAATATCTTTTTAACACATAACATTCTCAACAAATTACAGAATTTTTCAACATATATGCGTAAATTATTTATCTTCTAATATGTCTAATTGATTTTGCATTTTCTTTTCAATTTTTAGCTTTAATTTTGATTATTCTCCAAATCCGTATCTTTTTTTTCTGATCATACGATTCTTCTCTGATATAATGTTATAACTGGGACAAAATTTAAGAAACTTTTTTCTTAATTCACTGGCTTTAGAACAATCTGCCACCTTTATTTAAAACTTGTTTAGATACTATTATTCAAGAGGCATTTCTTTTCAAAAAATAAAATTATCATGTATTTCATCAAATCACAACAAGATGTACATGGCTAAAAAAAATACAAAATGAAATTTAATGTTTATATATACATTGGCAGGAATGTGATGTGTTTAAAAATCATTATATAATTAAATATTATATCTATGTAAAATAAAGTATTAAATCACTAAACATCACATAATCACCACTCTTTATGCTTTCACAAGCTGTTTACACAGAGGCAAAACTCTCCATACAGTAGCGCCACTCAGTGCAAGCTAGAGTGCTATCAGGTACAAGACTTCTCCCTGAAGAAAGCCATAATCCAGAAACTAGTTTGGGGATATGAATAGGCATACTAGTTAGGGATTTTATGCACAAAATCCATCCATTAATTACTCTGGCTTGCACTGGGTGGTGCTACTATATGGAGAGTTTTGCCTTTGTGTCAAATAAGGTATATATTATCACAGGTAGTTAAAAATGAGGAGCCTTTTTCCCCTGGGATGTATAATCTGAATCTGTAGGAATAATATACTGAATTAAAAATTTGGTTTCTAATAAGATCAAGCTTCATTTCTAGCATTGTCAATGAATGTTGTTTATTTAAGAATAAGCTTTTAAATATAAGTGGACTGTCCATGATTATAAATGTTTATTTATGGTGGAGTGATTGCTCATTTTATAGTGTATTATGTAGGTCAGTTTCCTTATATATTATGATCTGGAATAGGAGACTTAATGTAATCTACACTACAGGGCGCCACTAGGCATTTGAACCTAGAAAATTTATATAGTAGGCAGATACGTAAGTTAAAAAAAAATTATTGGTTGATTCCCGTTGTTAGCCCATTGTCACTAGCTCAGTGGAACAGCAGAGATTTATATTTTATAAATTCTTATCTATGAAATTTTTTTAAAAAAGAATAAAATAAGCCACTGCCAGTTATTAACACACAAACATTTATTTATGCACATATATATAAAATTTAACATTATTATTTTAGTAAGTTTACTTTAGCATTTTAAAATTTAACTTACATTTTTAACTTTTATTTTATATTTTAATTTACATTTTAATTTTTATAAGTTCGCACAGATGGATTTATAAAAGGTTGTTTTATTTTGTTGAGTATAGATCGGTTACACAGATTACACAGTTAAAAACATTTCAAAATAAACATAAATGATCAAAATATAAAGTCATTGATGGAAATGCAGAGAGAAATTTATAAGAAACCCAATGGCATTCATTATAAGATGCCGCATAGACACCAATAACTTAAAAGACATCTGAAATAAATACATCTTAGATCCTCACCGTAAGGTATCAGTATTTACCGAATGTCTAGATATTTTGATCAAATATGAAAACCAAAAACACAATTAACCGATAACGAATCCATGCAAGTGTCTATACCCAACTTAAATTTAATGCATGTTTATTTAGAGTGTTGAGTATGAATAGGCTACATAGATTGCATTTGAAAAGAAAATATTTTATCCCTTATTTAACCTTAGGCCAAAAGTTCGCAGTTAAACCAACGTCAATCCATCTGATATATCGATGTGTTCAATGTAATATGAATATGACAGCACCATTAGGTTAAGAGAAGAAATTGCCTCTCATTAGATAGGAATACTACATCTATCTGATGATAAGTGCAATAAAAAAAAAACTCCATAGGAAGGAACTGCGGACTCCATCTTATAATTCCTTCCGTAGGCAAAAGAAGAGTGTGCGGCATATAAAGCGATTCTGCCCATAGAGAATCTCGTACTACATCTACTAATTACACCAATATATCCTATCCATTGACCTAATTCAACTATGAAATGAATAACCTAAGATTACCCTCCCCTAATAAAACTTTACAAATGTATATAGCCATTTACGCCTGACTTAAGTTTAACATTTATATAATTTAATTTAACAACAAACAGAAATCATAATAAAAACTTAAAAGACCAAAAAAAATAAATAAATGGAAATGATTTTACAAAAGAAATACATCCAAATAAAATTACTTATTAATAAATAAAGTTGGTCAGATAGGATTCTATTTCTATAAATTAAATACTGAGAAAGTTTATATTTTAAAGTTCTTAGTGTTTTCAAATTAATATTCATTTAAGTTCATAACATGCTTACGGTTTTAGAAATGTTCATTAGTTATCCATTGCTTGCCATGCAGTTACCTGTTGGTCCTTTATGGTTGATGGTATTCTTCCGGGCCTTGATGTCCTGTGGTCTGCAATATTGGAAAATGATGTTTCATTTTTTTTTGAACAAATGAAGGAATTGAAAGTGCGTCTTTCAATCCCTTCTCCTCCAACCCTCTCCAACTTAACACATATCTGTCCTCTCTTAATAATAATTATTCACTAACTATTTTATTTCCAAACCTTTCTTTTATATGTAACTTTAGGATCCAATGGACATTACATCATCGATGATGATGATCCTTCCATTGAGGTCCAATTTCCCGATGGATTTTTTTCATTGGCCATTAGTTTCTATTGTTTTCCTATCTGACCATTGCTTATACATTTAAATGCCCAAGGGCTAGTTCACTTGGACTAATTAAATTAATCATTTCCATTTTTTCAATAACATTAATTAATTTGTTTTGTACAAACTTAGATATATTTTTATTTTTAAATCTTTACTGACATAGTTTTAAAATACTTTTTCTTCTTTTTAATAAAGTTTCTTTTTTTTAATTTCTCATCTGTGCGATTTTAAATATATATGAGTTTAGTATAGAATTTTAATTTTCAATTTTTAATTCTTAAAAAAGAAGTTTTATTTGTGAACTTTTATTTTTTTTATGTTTAATAATAAAAAAAATAATGTAACATCATATGTGCCCGTTACAAATCAGTAAACTTGCTTAAAAAAAATAAACAAAAAAAAAAAATTTTACTTAGGGTTAGTAATTACAGTACACGATTAACGAAAATTTACAAAACATTCGGTTAGTATAAAGACTATATACAAAAAAAAATGTTTACTATCATTTTCCTAAGGACCATCCATGTTTACACCTCCTCCCCCCAAGAGTTCTATTTTTTTATACATTTTATTTTTACACACGGCATGACAAGCAAATTTTATAAATTATTTATTTAAGAAGGTTGCATTGAGGTAAATATGTTTTAAAGAATAATGGGTTTAAACGTGTATATTTGCAGCACAATTATAAATACCACCAACTTATTTATGACTGATTGAAATGCATACATAGGGTTACACTGACATAATTCCCAAAGGTACTCATCGTAAGGTACCACATTTCGATCATAAACTTACGTGGCTGTGTGCACCTATACATGTTAAAGCATAATATATATTAACAACCCAAAAAAAAACATATTAACTGCAACCTTTTGACTTTCTTTTTAACAAAGTACAATATAAAATTATTAATACTTTCTCATGTTTAATATATGTGCTATTTCTTTCTGGCAGTGCTTTTATAAAATTTAACGTATACGGTAGATAAAAACATTTCATTAAAAAACATTGCTCAGGGCATTTGTGGTTTATTAAAGATCAGCCCAAGTTGGGAAGACAGTTATAGTGATCTGGAATAGGGTGCTTAATGTAATCTACACTACAGGGCACCACTAGGCATTTGAACCTAGAAAATTTATATAGTAGGCATATACGTAAGTTAAAAAAAATATTTTTTTTTTTTGGTTGAATCCGGTCATTAGCCCATTGTCACTAGCTCAGTGGAACAGCAGAGATTTATATTTTATAAATTCTTATCTACAAAATTAAAAAAAAATAAAATAAAATAAGCCACTGCCAGTAATTAACACACAAACATTTATTTACGCAAATATATATAAAATTTAACATTATTGTTTTAGTATGTTTACTTTAGCATTTTAAAATTTAACTTACATTTTAAACTTTTATTTTATATTTTAATTTACATTTTAATTTTTATAAGTTCACACAGATGGATTTATAAAAGTTTGTTTTATATTGTTGAGTATAGATCGGTTACATAGATTACATGGTTAAAAACATTTCAAAATAAACATAAACGATCAAAATATAAAGTCATTGATGGATTTAGCAGAGGGAAATTTATAAGAAACCCAATGGCATTCATCATAAGATGCCGCATAGACATCAATAACTTAAAAGACATCAATACATCTTAATCTCCCGTAATCATATTTACTTAGATATTTTGATCAAATATGAAAACCAAAAACACAATTAACTGATAACGAATCCATGCAAGTGTCTATACCCAACTTAAATTTAATGCATTTTTATTTAGAGTGTTGAGTATGAATAGACTACATAGACTGCATTTGAAAAAAAAATTTATCCCATATTTAACCTTAGGCCAAAAGTTTGCAGTTAAACCAATGTCAATCCATCTGATATATCGATGTGCTCAATGTAATATGAATACGATAGCACCATTAGGTTAAGAGAAGAAATTGCCTCTCATCAGATAGGAATACTACATCTATATGATGATAAGAGCAATAAAAAAAACTCCATAGGAAGGAACTGTGGACTTCGTCTTATAATTCTTTCTGTAGGCAAAATGAGAGTGTGCGGCATATAAAGTGATTCTGCCCATAGCTAATCTCATACTACATCTACTAATTACACCAATATATCCAATCCATTGACCTAATTCAACTACGAAACAAATAACCTAAGATTACCCTCCCCTAATAAAACTTTACAAATCTATATAGCCATTCACGCCCAACTTAAGTTTAACATTTATATAATTTAATTTAACGACAAACAGAAATCATAATAAAAACTTAAAAGAACAAAAAAATAAATAAATGGAAATGATTTTACAAAAGAAATACATCCAATTAAAATTATAACTAATTAATAAATAATTTAGTTTGGTCAGACAGGATTCTATTTCTATAAATTAAATACTGAGAAAGTTTATATTTTAAAGTTCTTAGTGTTTTCAAATTAATATTCATTTAAGTTCATAACATGCTTACGGTTTTAGAAATGTTCATTAGTTATCCATTGCTTGCTGTGCAGTTACCTGTTGGTCCTTTATGGTTGATGGTATTCTTCCGGGCCTTGATATCCTGTGGTCTGCAATATTGGAAAATGATGTTTCATTTTTTTTTTGAACAAATGAAGGAATTGAAAGTGCGTCTTTCAATCCCTTCTCCTCCAACCCTCTCCAACTTAACACATATCTGTCCTCTCTTAATAATAATTATTCACTAACTTTTTATTTCCAAACTTTTCTTTTATATGTAACTTTAGGATCCAATGGACATTACATCATCGATGATGATGATCCTTCCATTGAGGTCCGATTTCCTGATGGATTTCTTTCATTGGCCATTAGTTTCTATTGTTTTCCTATCTGACCGTTGCTTATACATTTAAATGCCCAAGGGCTAGTTCACTTGGACTAATTAAATTAATCATTTCCATTTTTTCAATAACATTAATTAATTTGTTTTGTACAAACTTAGATATATTTTTATCTTTAAATCTTTACTGACAATTTAGTTTTAAAATACTTTTTCTTTTTTTTAATAAAGTTTCTTTTTTTTAATTTCTCATCTGTGCGATTTTAAATATATATGAGTTTAGTATAGAATTTTAATTTTCAATTTTTAATTCTTAAAAAAGAAGTTTTATTTGTGAACTTTTATTTTTTTTAGGTTTAATAATAAAAAAAATAATGTAACATCATATGTGCCCGTTACAAATCAGTAAACTTGCTTAAAAAAAATAAACAAAAAAAAAAAATTTTACTTAGGGTTAGTAATTACAGTACATGATTAACGAAAATTTACAAAACATTCGGTTAGTATAAAGACTATATACAAAAAAAAATGTTTACTATCGTTTTCCTAAGGACAATCCATGTTTACACCTCCTCCTCCCAAGAGTTCTATTTTTTTATACATGTTATTTCTTACACACAGCATGACAAGAAAATTTTATTAATTATTTATTTAAGAAGGTTGCATTGAGGTAAATATGTTTTAAAGAATAATGGGTTTAAACATGTATATTTGCAGCACAATTATAAATACCACCAACTTATTTATGACTGATTGAAATGCATACATAGGGTTACACTGACATAATTCCCAAAGGTACTCATCGTAAGGTACCACATTTCAATCATAAACTTACATGGGTGTGTGCACCTATACATGTTAAAGCATAATATATATTAACAACCCCCCCAAAAAAAACATATTAACTGCAATCTTTTGACTTTCTTTTTAACAAAGTACAATTTAAAATTATTAATACTTTCTCGTGTTTAATATATATGCTATTTCTTTCTGGCAGTGCTTTTATAAGATTTAATGTATACAGTAGATAAAAACATTTCATTAAAAAACATTGCTCAGGGCATTCGTGGTTTTTTAAAGATCGGCCCAAGTTGGGAAGCCAGTTATAACGATCTGGAATAGGGGGCTTAATGCAATCTACACTACAGGGCACCACTAGGCATTTGAACCTAGAAAATTTATATAGTAGGCATATACGTAAGTTAAAAAAAATTTTTTTTTTATTGGTTGATTTCGGTCATTAGCCCATTGTCACTAGCTCAGTGGAACAGCAGAGATTTATATTTTATAAATTCTTATCTACAAAATTAAAAAAAAAATAAATAAAATAAGCCACTGCCAGTAATTAACACACAAACATTTATTTACGCACATATATATATAAAATTTAACATTATTGTTTTAGTATGTTTACTTTAGCATTTTAAAATTTAACTTACATTTTAAACTTTTATTTTATATTTTAATTTACATTTTAATTTTTATAAGTTCGCACAGATGGATTTATAAAAGTTTGTTTTATTTTGTTGAGTATAGATCGGTTACACAGATTGCATGGTTAAAAACATTTCAAAATAAACATAAACGATTAAAATATAAAGTCATTGATGGAAATGCAGAGGGAAATTTATAAGAAACCCAATGGCATTCATCATAAGATGCCACATAGATGCCAATAACTTAAAAGACATCCAAAATAAATACATCTTAGATCCTCACCGTAAGGTATCAGTATTTACCGAATGTCTAGATATTTTGATCAAATATGAAAACTAAAAACACAATTAACTGATAATGAATCCATGCAAGTGTCTATACCCAACTTAAATTTAATGCATTTTTATTTAGAGTGTTGAGTATGAATAGACTACATAGATTGCATTTGAAAAAAAAAATTATCCCTTATTTAACCTTAGGCCAAAAGTTTGCAGTTAAACCAACGTCAATCCATTGATATATCGATGTGTTCAATGTAATATGAATACGATAGCACCATTAGGTTAAGAGAAGAAATTGCCTCTCATCAGATAGGAATACCACATCTATATGATGATAAGAGCAATAAAAAAAACTCCATAGGAAGGAACTGCAGACTCCATCTTATAATTCTTTCCGTAGGCAAAATGAGAGTGTGCGGCATATAAAGTGATTCTGCCCATAGCGAATCTCGTACTACATCTACTAATTACACCAATATATTCAATCCATTGACCTAATTCAACTACAAAACAAATAACCTAAGATTACCCTCCCCTAATAAAACTTTACAAATCTATATAGCCATTCACGCCCAACTTAAATTTAACATTTATATAATTTAATTTAACAACAAACAGAAATCATAATAAAAACTTAAAAGAACAAAAAAAAATAAATAAATAGAAATGATTTTACAAAAGAAATACATCCAATTAAAATTACTTATTAATAAATAAAGTTGGTCAGATAGGATTCTATTTCTATAAATTAAATACTGAGAAAGTTTATATTTTAAAGTTCTTAGTGTTTTCAAATTAATATTCATTTAAGTTCATAACATGCTTACGGTTTTAGAAATGTTCATTAGTTATCCATTGCTTGCTGTGCAGTTACCTGTTGGTCCTTTATGGTTGATGGTATTCTTCCGGGCCTTGATATCCTGTGGTCTGCAATATTGGAAAATGATGTTTCATTTTTTTTTGAATAAATGAAGAAATTGAAAGTGCGTCTTTCAATCCCTTCTCCTCCAAACCTCTCCAACTTAACATATATCTGTCCTCTCTTAATAATTATTCACTAACTATTTTATTTCCAAACTTTTCTTTTATATGTAACTTTAGGTCCATTTCCTTTTATATGTAACTTTAGGTCCGATTTCCTGATGGATTTTTTTCATTGGCCATTAGTTTCTATTGTTTTCCTATCTGACAGTTGCTTATACATTTAAATGCCCAAAAGATAGTTCACTTGGACTAATTAAATTAATCATTTCCATTTTTTCAATAACATTAATTAATTTGTTTTGTACATACTTAGATATATTTTTATCTTTATATCTTTGCTGACATAGTTTTAAAATACTTTTTCTTTTTTTTAATAAAGTTTTTTTTTTTTAATTTCTCATCTGTGTGATTTTAAATATATATGAGTTTAGTATAGAATTTTAATTTTCAATTTTTAATTCTTAAAAAAGAAGTTTTATTTGCAAACTTTTATTTTTTTCATGTTTAATAATAAAAAAAATAATGTAATGTTGTATGTGCCCGTTACAATATATATATATATATATATATATATATATATATACGGGCACCAATATATATATATATATATATATATATATAATCTTGGTGAAGGGAAATACTCTTGACACATGCATTATTAAATTGATATTAAATCAAAACACATCCATCAAGAAATGTTTTAAAAGCATAAGTGATACACTTATGATTAGAGAGAGACTATTCTTAAGTAAACCAAACTTTATTGACCCTTCTTAAATAAGGGCTTGATCTTATTATAAGCTTTATATTTCAATTGGCAAATTATTTGCAACAGTTTAGTTTATATATCATAGGGAAAAGAAGGTTTCTTATTTTTAATTATCTGCAATTTTGAATCATATTAATTAAATATATGTAATAAATAATAATGTAGTGATTTATACATGTGTAATCTTGTAGAAGGTAATTAGTCTTCACATATGTGCTATTAAATTGATATTAAATAGACACACACCCTCAAGTCAATAAATATTTTAAAAGGATAAAGATTGGTTTATCTAAGAATAGGTTGTAAGCATAAGTGGTCCACTTAAGCTTTGAAGCATTTATGGTGAATAAATGTTGATTTAATATCAATTTAATAGCACATATGTGAAGAATAGGTAAGTTTCTTCCACAAGATTACATATATATATATATAAATCATTATATTATTATTTAATACATATATACGCTTTTATAGAAATTGGAAAATCAGTTTGTTTGTCTGTTGATTTATTTGTTAATTTTTAATCTTTTTCAAATTAAAATGAAATTTTAAAAATGAGGTTTAAATACTTAAATTCTATAAAATTGCTTGAAATATGGTATTTGACTATTTGGAATACTTATCTTTTCAGTAGATCAACCAGTTTCTTATTGAAACAGATATACTGTTCCTCGTATATATATTCAAAAGATCCCCCCCCCATTTAAAAACGACTAGCGTGATTTGATCAAATTGGGAATGAAATAAAGCAAAAAGTTTATAGTTTCAAAATTAAGAGGTAAATAAAAGCTGTGATTTCTTAAAAAGATTATATTTTTAATTTTTTGATCGATGGTTTTGAATGAAGTGTTATATCATTTTGCTTTCTTACCTCTCACACTAAAAAATTAGATTATCCAATCATTAAGAAGAAAAGAAAAAACGTTTGGGCTAAAATGAGGCAGTATGCAAATCAGACACGGTGGAAAAGAAAGCTGTTCTATCAATTCAGAGAGAGGTAGATCAGATTGGATTTTTTTTTAAAGTGTATAACTCAATTCTGACTTTCGTCTCCTTAAAATATAGCTTTTACAAACACTTAAAAATGGAAAAAGAAAGCGTTATTAAGGGAATTGTAATGATAAAAGAGTAAACTAACAGCTTCAACTCTCCATACCAAGCCATGATTTTCCAAGATAATGTTATTTAGATGAAATAACCCGCCCTCTTTTTGAATAAATCAGACTAGTCAAAAATATTTGAATGTCTTTATTATAAATTATAAATTGAAATTATGAAATAGCTGCACAAAAATTATTTTATAAAAATATTTGAACATCTTTATTATAAATTATAAATTGAAATTATGAAGTAGCTGCACAAAAATTATTTTATAAAAATATTTGAACATCTTTATTATAAATTATAAATTGAAATTATGAAGTAGCTGCATAAAAATATATTTGTTACTGGAAATTTATAAATGAGAATTATGAATAATGTAGCTGCATGAAAATAGAAAATTATAAATGAAACTTATGCACATAGATGCACATTTACACTGACTGGATTATGAATAATCCACAAACTCAGAATAGTTCACATTATCTGTTTTGATAATTATAAATAAAATAATGAAAGACTATATGGATTATAAATGCTTGCCTGCAGATCGGTATTATACAAAGAAAATAATGAAACTTATGAGCACCAATGTACATTGATATTTGACTGAATTATAGAAACCTTACAGATCTGGAATGGCCCATCTTACCTATTTACCTACCTAAATGGGATGTACAGATATGAAATAAAGAGTGGAAAATATTCACGCAGTATTGGTAGACGTCTACTAGTTAAAAGACCCTTTGAATCCTTTACCTAAGATACATCAAAATGAGCCTTCATTTGAAATGAAGGATGAACTTTATTAAAATGAATTGCAAATGAACTATTGATCAACAAACTGCTTCTAACTTTTTCATAAATGAAATTAAAATGAGTCATCACATGGATAGGAATGAACTTTATTAGAACTTGCAAATTAATTGTTATTTAATAAAATTATTGTTACTAAAAATTAAATTTAGTTATCCAGTTGTCCAATTCTGTTTTGTTTTATTGCATCACTCATCAGTTATAGCACTTGTTCATGAGAATCTCATGCCTTCTGAGCTACATCTGGCATAACTAGACCTAGGCAAGTCAGGTTGTAGTGAGACGGAACTCTAATGGTGCTGTTTGGAAAACCAAACATAGAAATGTTTAGATGCTTCCAGTCTCTATGGTACTACATCCTCTGATGAGCAGGAAATATTGTTGTAGGGGGTGTTAACATCTGCATTGGGGAATGCCAATCAATAGTCCCTTCCTGCAGCATGCTCATCAGAAAATTGTTACAACCGTTGTAATAAAAGGGTTGTATGGGGGTCCGGTTACATTATATATAGAACAGAGGGTGGGAAAATATTTAAAATATATAATAATTTCACATATTACAGTTAATAATTATTCGTAGAACATTGATTTGTTTTATAATAAAAGATTGATGTAATTAATTTCTGGACTCCAAATGCTTTTATTCCAAATTAAATCTAAAAACTCCAATTGTGGTTGAAGAAATAATTATTTTATTTCCTTTTAGTGCACAGTAATAAAAGCATTTAAGATTTAAGATAAAATTTTTGTTTATCTGTATTATAGCATTATCAATCCACTTCAGGATCCAATTTTAAATCAGTTTTCCAATCAATATCTTCTTTTTTCCACATACTTGCAAACTTCCTTATTTCATTCATCTATCTAACATGTTTTTTTACTATTTTTTTTAATAAATTCTTGAGAAACAATGTACAATGATTGTCCAATTATCATCTTCTTTATCAATATATTCAGCACAGCTTCATTTAAATTTCCTAATTATTTCTATTTTGTCATTGATACTTGTTTGTTTTGCCATTCACATACTTCATTTTTTATATCTTCTTATTAATCCCAACATATGTCTTTTTATACATCTTTAAATGATATAAAAGCACTGTATTGATCTTTGTTAACTGTCCAAATCTCAGATCTCTAAGTAAGAACTCATAAATGCATATATTAAATTACTTTTTAAACACAAGCATGTTTTCTTTTAATTCTAAGCATTTATTTGATGAAAGCTCTCAGTCAAAGTTTAATTCTATGATCAATTCTGTTCATTATGTTTCTATCTGTGTTAATAACTGACTAAGAGTTTTGTAGTTGTTAGCATTTTCTAATTTATGTTACCAATCTTTATTTTTCATTGAACAAACATTATTTTATTAATTTTAGCATTTATCTTTAATTGTGTTTTTAAACCTTTATGTGATAATATTAGCAACATTTTCTGAAGCATTATTTGCAAAATAAATGTCATCAATTGCAAATCTAGATGTCTTATATAATCTTCATTTATTTTTACTCTCTTAGTTTCCCATCTTAATTCGCAAAATACTTTTGGTAAAACTTCAGTAAAATATTTTAAAGATACGAATTCATTCTGTCATGCACTCATCTCAATGTTAATCTTTTTGGTGTGACTATGTATGTAATCTAATTATTGCTGTTACATTTTAATAAATATTCTTCAGATTATGACAACATCCTAGATTTATATCTTGATAGTTTAAGGCTTTAATCACTACAGAAATGGTTGTGAAATAAAATATTGTTTTTTAATCTATAATCTAAAGCATAATGACAACTCATATTTATTGGTCTTTTCATATAATTTTTCTCAATCCTTGCATAGAATCCTTGAGCGGAAATGACTTTTAAATACACCTTGTCCTTGTGATTGGTATGTGACCATTTTTTTTCTATAAATGAGATGTAATTAATTTATTAAAGATCTTTTATAGCACTGATAGCAAATTAATAGATTTTTAATTTATAATATCCTATTAATGTACTTTTATTTTATTTAGTAACATTATTTGATTTGCAATCTATATTTAAGAGTCCCATTTTTTATATAAACTTAATTGCACTTTGATAATAAATGACATGCTAAATGTATTGAATATTGTTAAAAGTGAGTAACCTGTTCAGTTTATTATACACATTATTAATAACCTTAAAGCAGCTTGTTTGTATATAAAAAGCATTTTTTTCTGATTTGAAAATTTATTCAATTTGTTATCATTGTGTACCATTATAAAAGTCTGATTTCTGAGGAAAATACTTTGCATATGCAGCCAATCATGACAGAAACTCAAAAAATGAAGTTATACTAAAATACTAGAACAGAGCAAATAAGTTTATTCAGAGACAAGTGACTTGGAACAAGAAAAGTCATATGCAGAACAAGAGAAGCTCTACTAGAACAAGAGAAGTCCTATAGAACAAGAGAAGTTCTACATAGAACAAAAGAAGGTCTACATAGAACAAAAGAAGGTCTACATAGAACAAAAGAAGGTCTACATAGAACAAAAGGTCTACATAGAACAAAAGAAGGTCTACATAGAACAAAAGAAGGTCTACATAGAACAAAAGAAGGTCTACATAGAACAAAAGAAGGTCTACATAGAACAAAAGAAGGTCTACATAGAACAAAAGAAGGTCTACATAGAACAAAAGAAGGTCTACATAGAACAAAAGAAGGTCTACATAGAACAAAAGAAGGTCTACATAGAACAAAAGAAGGTCTACATAAAACAAAAGAAGGTCTACATAGAACAAAAGAAGGTCTACATAAAACAAAAAAAGGTCTACATAGAACAAAAGAAGGTCTACATAGAACAAAAGAAGGTCTACATAGAACAAAAGAAGGTCTACATAATGTTATCCATAAGTTATCATTAAGAAAATCTTATGGCAAGAAAAAAAGCATTAAAAGAAAAAACAATCACAGATACTGCAGACTATATATACATAGCAATAACAGCAGACAAACTGAAAAATGTTCAATCAGTGTACTATTATAACAGCTTTCAAACACCTAGTATATTGTAAGAAACTCTAACCTTTACAAATGTAATCTCAAAATGAAAACAAAAGTTGCACTTATGGAATATTATATAAATTTACAATAAAGAACAAAAAAAATATATTAGAAAGAAAAAGAAGGGTCTAAAATAGCACACCATTCATATACCAATGAACACATATCTTTAATTGGGGAAAAGCACAAATATATATAAGCAGGAATAACGTGTAATATTTATATGTGATCTAAACTGAGTAATAGAAATAAATATATTATTTAATCGTGGTTCATTTTAAAATATAATTTAATGTATACAATTTTACTTAATTAATTTCAGAATTTAAGAAGATAATCTGCTTTATAAAATTTTTTATAAACTACCACTTTTAATTTTTAATTATTTTTACCTTTACTTATTAGTTTACAATTAGATTTACCTCACTGCCTAAAGATTTTATCAGTCATCCCATCCTACTTGATACTGCTTAATTCTAGGTACAGTATTTTTAAAAAGAATTATTTTATTGGCAAAAGTGATATAATAAATATTTTCTTTATGAGTGTAAACAAACAAAAAAAATTTAAACTTCAAAAAATACAATACAGTCATGCATTTTAAAATCAAATATTAAAATAAAGACCCATTATTTGAGAAAATCAACAATTGGGAGACTTATAGACAGGTATCAGTAGCATCACTAGCAGCTTCCTTTGAATATAGCCATTTCAACTCCAAGAGGAAAAAAAAATGAAAAAGTAGATCCAAAATAAGTTTTGCGATGTGGGTATAGCCCAATTGTAAATCGTATATTATTTACACACAAAACTCATTGATTATTCTGTTTATTTAATAGTTTATGATTCTCTCTTTTTATTTCTTTAGCAGAAGAAACTTTTCTTTTCAAAATACTTCAATGCTATGTTTAATTATATCTGTATATTATTCAAATGAAAACAATAAATATTCCATGCCTTTATAATGCCTTTAAGATAATTTTTATAACATAAACAGAATGCCTGCTTCTCCTATAAAATCCATTTTAAATTCATTATCAAATATATTTTAAAAAGCCTTATTGTTCATTTGTTTCACATATTTAATTCAATGATGATATTATTTTAATCTTGTGGTAAAGATTTGTAGAGGTCTCTACTGTCGCATCTAGGCGCATAGTCTTAAAGTTATAGCTTTAATATAAGTATGCGCTTAACAAATTATTAATTACAACTTTAATTGACGTATGTTATAAGATCGCAAACAATAAGTTGAAAAGCATATTGATTGGTCTTACAATTTTGCCATCATATATTTAACATTTTATATACCATCCTTAAATGATATACTTTTAATGCCTTTATGTTACATAGATGATGAACCATGTCACTTCTGTACAATAAATCAGGTAAAATAATAATTGACACTTAATTCCATTCAAAACAAAAATTACTAGTAAATACAATTTAATTAGATTCATTAAAAATAAAAGTAAATAAATAGAATAAATGTAAATATTATAGCTGCAACAAAAACCTTTATGGTTTTTAAATTTTGCACAAATCATTTAAGAGTCTTAGCAAGATAATCATCATATTTATCTGCCACACTCACAACCTCGGATTTGAATTTAGGTCGATAAAATTTAGATCTTTTTTTTTTCAGTCTCTAAGCTTGAATTGCCAAATAAAATTGATCAGCAAATGGGCTGTCTAATATTTTGCAAGATAAATAATATCTAATCCATTCCTTATTTTTCTTTAAAGGGCTAATAGAAAAGACTTTAGTTATTGAAAGGCTGCTTTGGATTTGATCATTTTACATATGCTTTATGTAAGTGCAGGTGGCAGAAAGAATTTTATTGTTAATTAAAAGACGACCCTTTGATTCCTCTTGGAGTTCTTAAAAAACCCAAGCAGAGTCTATTCTTAATATCCACTCCAAATGTTCTTGTGATTGCAGCTGTTATTATTATGTGATTATTCATATAATACATGAACATGGATGGGCTGCTCAGTAACATGCATTAGTCAGGGTGGATAGTTTATTGGCGTTTTACCTCCAAGTTTAAGATCAAGAAACACCATGGTCTTTCTTCTCAGTTGCCTGATAAGGCAGAAAGAAGGTGTGTGTGAAAGAAAAACAATTTTCTAATGAACATATACAATCATGAAAGACAAAAATAAATTACAATCATGAAAGACAAAAATAAATCACAGCTTATTCCCATGAAGCTGTAAAGTCACCAGGCAATGCACTAGTTGGTGGTTGAAAGCAGAGAATGCTAAGAATCCATTGTTTGCAGACTTAGAATGCCATTTGATGACAACGTTTTATTTAGTTTCTTACAACTGTAATCACTTTTAAGTAAAGGAAGATTGGGGGAACTGTTTTATATCAAATGGGACATTATTGGACTTTGTGAAGTTAGAAGAAAAAATAAATGAGACAATTGATTTAAAAATTGGACAAGTACTCTACTCTTAAGACAAATATTGGAAGTACAAATGGTGTAGGATTCATTATAAATAAAAAGGGGAAGAACAACATTATGGAGATTGATGGTGTATTGGACAGAATGGAAATATTATTTTATTCAACTTACTAGCACATGCCAAATGCAAATAATTCAAGTTTATGCCCTAACAAGTTATCATAGTGATGATGTAGTAGAAGATTTTTATATGGATGTACAAAAAGCTTTTGATCAGACTAAACATTTTAAAATTGTTACAGGAAATTTTAATGCTAGAATTGGAAAATAAAGGAAAGATGAAAGTGCTGCAGGTAAATTTGGTTATGGTAATAGAAATGAGAGAAAACATAGACTTGTGGAGTTTGCAGAAAAATAAAAACTTTATATTATGAATTATTTTTTTGAGAAAAATGTTAAAAGGAAGTGGACATGGAAGCATCCAAATAAAGATACAGCAGAATTGGATTATATTTTGACTACCAGAAAATATACATTTCTAGATTGTAATGTTCTTAATAAAGTCAACACAAAAAGTGATCATTGCTTAGTAAGATATATGATATGTTAATGCAAAACTAAAGAGACAAAAGTTATTAAGAAAAACAATATTTATAGTTAATGTTCAGAAATATTCTGATGAATTTAAGTTAGGTGTTGTAAATAGTTTTCAAGTATTAGTAGATTTTGAACATGATTCAGATTTGAATGAAATTAATATGAAAATAACTGATACACTTTTAAAAATTGCAATAAAGATAGCTGTTAGAAAAAGCAGCAATTGACCAATAAAATTTCTATTGAGATTAGAGAATTTATGAAAAAAAGAAGGAATATGAAGATATACAAAAAATGATGCAATAAAAAGGATTGAATATCTCGAATTTTGTAAAATAGTGTCGAAAAAAGATGATAATGATATAAGAATATAATTGTGAACTAACAAGGAAAGTTGAAAAAAATAAAAGTCTGAAGAGTGTAAAACATTTTGGTATTGGTAGGAAACATATCTGCAATAAAAAAAGATGAAATTATTGCTAAAAAGAAAGATGACATCATAAAATGGATAGAAGACTTCTATCAAGAATTATATAGTAATAAAGATCAAGTACCTCCTACATCTATTATATCTTTTGAATTGCCCCAGATTTTAAATGAAAAAGTGAGACATGCAATGAAATTTATGTAGGAGGGAAAAGATCCAGGTAATGATGGAATTATAATCAATATATTAAAAGAAGCATGTGAAGAACAGAAAAGAATTTGGCAAAGTTATATATCAAATGTCTAAATGATAAATATGTACCAGATGATTGGAAGAATGTAGTATTAATATTAATATTTAAAAATAGTGATAAAGAAGATTTTAGAAATTACATACCTATCAGTCTTTTATCAGTTTTTATATCAATTTTTACCAAGATAATTACAAATCATCTACAGAAACACTGGGTTTCAATCACCTAAAAGAACAAGTTCAGCTTGAACATGATTTTCATTCAGTAAACCATAACCAAGTATTGAGAGAAGTTATAGAAAGGACCTATGAATATGAATTGCCATTATGTTTGGATTTGTAGATTATAAAAATGCATTTGATTTTGTAAGCATTTCTTATGTGATTAAAGCAATGGATCATCAAGACATAGACCCAGGATATTGTCATATTTTGAAAAATATTTATAAAATGATGCTAGAAAGATTAACATTGAGAAGGGTGTAATTGACTCCATATCTTCAAAGCTTTTTACAGCAGTGCTTCAAGAAGTATTTCATGGATTAAAATGAGAAGCTAAAGGAATAAAAGTAAATGTAGATTATTTAAGTCATTTAGATTTTGTAGATGATGTAGTTGTTTTTGCAAATAATGCTTTAGAGCTTCAGGAAATGTTGTAAGAGTTATCAGATAAAAGTAAGAAAGTAGGACTAAAGGTAAATGTTAAAAAGACTAAAGACTAAAGTAATGTTTAATGGATTTTTTCAAAAGCTGAAAATGAATTTAGAAAAAGTTAAGAACTACAAATACCTTGGCCAGATTTAATCTACAAATGGAAACATAATGCAAGAAGTTAATCCTAGAATTAAACTTGTTGGTGTGCTTTTGATAAAAATAATAATAAAAGGAAATATGCCTATGTGTTTGAAAAGAAAGGTTTTTAATAAATGTGTTTTACCAGTTCTTACTTATGGATCTGGAACTTGAACACCTAATAGAAGATCAATAGAGAGACTTCAGACTACTGAAAGAAGTATGGAGAGATACATGTTAGGAGTAACAAGAAGAGATTGAAAATGCAATATGAGTAAGAGAACAAACAGGTGATACTGACATCATTGAAAAAATCAAAAGGCAAGTGAAGTTGGGCTGGACATATTGTTACAAGAGATGACAATAGATGGACAATTGAAACTGGATTCAAAGAGATTGCAAAAGACCCAGAACAAAACCATATGTGAGATGGATGGATGAAATAAAAAAGTGTTCAGGAGTAATGTGGTGAAAAGTGGCTCGAGATTTGAGAAAATGGATTGAACTTGGGGAGACGTTCTTCTTGCAGTGGATTGATAGTGGTTGATAATGATGATTACTTTAATAAATATATAGGTGGCTCTGTATATAAAAATATATAAATTCATGAACAAACCACTTACACTGAGGGATTATCTTTTCAATATTTTTGTTATTAAAAAAATTCTTAGTATATTAAATCATTAATATAAAGCAATCGTTTCAAAACGCCCTTTAAATCAATTCACAAAATTGCTACCGGATTTACACGTGCACAAATTTTTCTTTTGTTATATTTGTAAACAAATTTTCTCTAATCATATTTTTATTGAGAAAAATGGACATTTTACTAATTTGATAACACCTCAAAATATTATTATAAAAGAATGCAAATGTGTGGGTATATATCTTGTCAAATAACAAAAGTCAATAATCTGAATAAAGCGTCAGTCAAAATGATTTTTATAAAGATTTGTTTATTTATAATAATAATGAATTTCTACGGACAATAAAACAAGTTCTAGTTACAATTACAACTATATATATATATATATAATTATAACTTGTTTTGTTATATATTGTATATGCACAAATTAGTGATACATGTTTCGATATATAAATGTATTGAATTATTACAATTTGATACATATGGCAACCTTTCTGTAATCGCATCTTTGATAGCATCAACTTTAGATAAATATTAATAAATGTTACTAAGCATTTATTATACTAAAACTTATCGTATCATTCCTAACCCAGATATAAACGTTAAGTCCAATTAAAGATTGATATACCAGTTTGTTTTTAAATCAAACATAAATATGTATAATATACAGGGTATATGAGTACACTTTCACATGACCCACCACTCACCACTCTATCTCATAACACTGATACACTTGAACACATATATGTCGAAAAAATAAATGATCAACAATGTACGTATTTCATGCTAAACCAGCAAACATAAGTTGGTCCAGATTATCATCTTTACACATATATGCAATAAGTGCTCAGACATATAATAAGATAGCCAATCTTCATACTTTAATAAACAGGCTTCAATCCACTCCACTCTCCAACTCTTCAAACATCCATCCAATTGAAAATCTGATGATGGAATACTCAAAGGCCACCCTGAGGCAGAGACTCTCATCACACCTTTTTTGACCTAAAATCAGGTCACATTGTAATAATTTGACATTGATAAATACTGAACGAATGATGCAGACATGTTTAAGATATTGCGACATGGACCAACTGAGGAGTGCTTATTCAACATGAAATATGTATTTTGGAGATTGTTTGCATGTCCAAATGTCATTCCCTATGTTTCAAGAATGAGTGTAATGAAAGTTTTAAGTCTATCTAATATATATATATAATAGTAATAGTAACAAGTTAGATGTCAACAAGCTTTTATATATATATATTACTTATGACAGGATAAAAAAATTTTAACATTGTAAAATATTTAAATAGTATTTTTTCTAAAAAAAAAAGTACCGCAGGGAACAAGACTCTTCAATTATCCCTTATAAAAAAAATACTGAAGAGAGAATGATGTCTGAATGAGTTTTCCATCCACGTTTTGCCGTCTATCTAAAAATAACAAGATATCCATTTGCCAACCACTGTTTGATTGTTAATAAATTGGGAGAAATTATATGGGTAAATTTTTAAAGATCCATTCATTTTAACCCATAATCTTTATTAACCAAAAAAAAAAAAAAAACTACAACTATATTAGTCTAATTATATTTTTATTAACAATATTGAAATAATATTTAAATTACAGTAATTAATTACAAGTAAATATTTTGAAGTATAGCTAGAAAACTTGCTTAACCTAGTTAAAATTGGAGGAGATTTGAACCCAGACTTAAATCCCTTCAGTTATTCACTCCACATTATACAAACAAAACACATGACTACATATATGTGAAAAAAAAAGATAAATGATCTCCAATATAGGTATTTCCTGCTAAACATGCCATCATCAGATTGCCAATGATATGGATAGATGAAGAGCTGAAGATGGAAGAAGATTGAAACCTGTTCATTAAAGCTTGAAAATTTGATGTCTTAATACAAACTGAGCACTAATTATGTATATGTGTGGAGAGATGATGATCTGAACCAACTGATGAGGTTTGTTTTAGCCTAAAATACTATATTGGAGATCATTTATCTTTATCACATGTATGTGGTCATGTGTATCAGTTGTATAAGATGGAGTGGATGACTGAAGGATACTTGAATGTTTGGGTTCAAATCCTTTCTAAGTATATTTACATTAAGTATGTATACTATAGGTGTATTTAAATATTAGCCTAGATAGATAAATTTCTGATGATTGAGAACTGTAAGAATGAAAGAACAACACCCTTAATTGTTACATGTACATTTTATTATGAGTATGAAAAATACATATATAAAATAATAATATTTATTTTATGTATATAGTTTTTAAATTGTTAATTTCAATCAATTATGATGTATTCATCTATATATCAAATGTTTTCAAATTTTGATTAATTTTAAAAATGCAATATTGACATATTAAATATAGTAAATAAATAAATAATCGAAAGAGTTTATATTTGAAATCATAAGAAGTTCACCTTCCTGAAAATACTAAAACTAGAATTGATCTGATCTCTTATGCTTCAGAGATCGACACACTACAATAATATTAAAACATGCTATTAAAAATCATAGTAAACTAGAAACATTTAAGGTATGTATTAAAATGTATATATTTTATTAATTAAACAGGGATTGACAAAAATAAAAAATAAAAGAAATTAATTATTAGCTTATCCTTTTTTTTTTCAAAAATAAATAAACTTTATTTACAATCAAAGCACAATACATAAGTAAACAGTCAATTATAAAATTTGGTAGGGAACATGGACGTCCTATCCCAACAGTTACAGGGAATGACTGATTAACTATACAAGAATATACAGTTTAGAATGAAACAAAGTCTAAAAGAACATAATTAATGTAATGTACGATTTCCATGTAATAATTCATTACAACCATCTGGAGGTCAACACAATAAAACAAATAAATACATAGATCATATCATTGAGCAACAAAACATGGAAAAGAAATTAATTCAAACATTATATCTTAAATACAGGAAGGCTTCAATATATATAAGAAACACACCAATCAACATTAAATAAAGTAAGCATAACATAAAAGGCCATCAACAGGCCAAACTCTCATACAGGTTCCAACATGATCAGAGACATGAAAAGAAATCATAATACAAAATCCAATGGAATCAGACAAGCAGCAATAATGATGAGAGTTACACTCGGATAATAAGAGTCAAGTTAGTATTGGCACAAATCCAGATACCTACAGTCAAAACTATCAAGAATTTCCCCAGACACTCTTCCACTCCCCCAAATAACACAGTCCATCTGTCATCAGTGGCAAGCTGCAGTGAAATGCACAATGTTGTGGCCCTCTTTGTGATGCAGTAGACAAAACAGTTCTCTGGTAAAATCTCATCCCGAGGAGCACCCTCAATAAATACCTTATCCCCAATCAAGATTCGTAAATAATCACACTGAGACTCACATTCAAAATCCTCCACTGCTAATTCCGGTATAAAGACAAGCCTCACCATACTTCAGACTTGTTCTGTCCCCATCAAGCTCAGTTAAAATATATTCTGTACCTTTGTTTATCCACCTTCTCAAGCCCTGAGGATTATTGATTATCCTCCACCAATTCAGAATTGTTACTTTCACTTTCCGTGTCCTCCACCAATTCTGAATTGTCACTTTCACACTCATTATATTCTAAGAGCCCATC
The DNA here is from genome assembly GCA_028023455.1 of Epiperipatus broadwayi. NCBI lineage: Eukaryota > Metazoa > Onychophora > Udeonychophora > Euonychophora > Peripatidae > Epiperipatus > Epiperipatus broadwayi. Next base: position 3,281,067 of record JAQFVV010012527.1, read on the forward strand.
ATGAAGGTGCCCATTTTTTGTGCATCACACACTTCAGGAATCTTGACAAGAATCAGTGTCTGGTGCATGATCTCCTTGTCCATTAACTCAAATGTCTGATTGGACTTTCTCCTCAATATTGTCAGAAACAGACAAGTGCATGGGCACAGATGCTTTTTTATTATCATTAGCATTGTGCTTCTTTCCTTTTATATTCCTGTCCAGTGAATCAGGATCTGATGAACTCTTACTCGATTTCCCAGCCTCCTGACTTCCCAAGCTGTGAATGAAGCTTTTGGTATCTGTTCTACATTTTCCAGCTTTTCTTTTGTATTTTGCAGCAGGCATGACTGCAGATTCTGTAAAAATCATGTCAGAATCAAACTCTGTGCGAGAATCGGTAGACAACCAAAGAGTTTTTTCAAATGGCTGTATAATAGAATGGCTCATTTGTTTTGAAGGCTGTGATAACCCAGGATTAATTGGTAATGACAGTATTCTTTCCTCTTGATTTGATATAACAGCTTGACCCTTTTGTCTAGACACAGTTGTACAATTATGTATACTAGTCTTCCTAAGCTTACAATTCGGACACATCCTTGAGAGACAATCCCAGACAAGTTGAGACCTCAACCTGCAATGGAAACACTGTGGCAGAATGCCCTGAAAAGATATTTTAGGGATACTGATTCTGCACAGTGTACAGTGGAAATGTCTTTAGGAGAGACGCCTTTATTGAGGATAATTAAAAATAAAGTAGAATTTGTCAGTACAGGAATGTTCACCCTCTTCTTGAAGACATATTTAAAATTTGATATTATTCCATAGGGTTTAAGGATCTTCTGAAAATATGATTGATTAAAACTAATGTAACAATTTCGAATATGGCTGGATCACACCACCAGCCTATTCATGTCAATTGTGCATAAAATTTTGTTATCAACAAATTTGATTGTCCCTTGGAAAATTTGTTTCTGGGTAGAATCATGAAATTCCACAATTACATAATGGTTGTTTGTATGATTTAATATCTTATACACATGAATCCATACTTTTTTTTCCTGTAATTTGTCTACAAAATTATCCTTTTTAAATTTTAAATTAATAATAGTGTGAAAAGTAACTCACTAACATATTTTTTTAAATCACATTAAAAGCTGCATCTTCACTAAATTTATCATTTCAGTTTTTGTAGTTGATATTTATTTTTCCTAAAAAAAATATTTTTGAATAGCACTTGACTATGTATGTAATATAAAGAAGGAAATAAACCTTCAGTCATGCACTTTTCAAAAATTTATCACCCATAAGCACCAGTTTAAAGAGCATAAGTGGATCACTTATACTTTTTAAACTGATGCTTACAGGTGAGTGCTAGTGCATGTAAATTCATGAAAAGCACATGCCTGAAGTTGCATTTATATATTGGACAATTTCCAACATCTAATATAGAGAATAACACACAAATTAGTATATGCACAATGTTTCAAAAATTATTCTTCTTCTCTCTTCTTCAGGTGTTACTGTCATAACCAGTGACAGCATTAGCACAGAGATTGAACCTGGACCCTTAGATTGTTGAATATTGAATTTTAAGGTAACACTCTAACCAAATGCCATTTAAAGGTAACACTCTAACCAACTGCCAGTTGATTAAAGCATTACCTTAAAATTCAATATTCAAGAATCTAAGGGTCCAGGTTATTTCTGATGCTTGTACTATCACTGGCCAGGCCAACAATACCCAAAGAAAAGAAGAGAATAATAGTTCCTGAAACATTGTGCATATTCTAACTTGTATTATATTACTAACAGACAAGCAAAACTCTCCATACAGTAGTGCCACCCCGTGCCAACCAGAGGAATCAATGGATGCCAGAAGGCTTGTGCATAAAATTCCTATCTAGTCCCTACTCATCCAATATCCCCAGACTAGTTTCTGTCTCATGGCCTTTGTCAGTGAGGAGCATTGGATCTGAGAGAACTGCACCTATGCACAAGCCTTCTGGCATCCACTGATTACTGTGGTTGGCACAGGGTGGCACTACTGTATAGAGAGTTTTGCCTTGTTTATTAACAACTGTGTGCTACTATAAGAGATAGTGATCATGTGATGCTATTACTAACAGTTGAATGCACTTTGAAAATTTAAATAAAGTTAATTTTTTTTAAAAACATTCAATACTTTATATTAGATAATGAAAATTGTCCAACATATAATTACAACTAAGATACCATCATCACAAACCTTTAGGAAAACACATGGCTGAAGGTCCTGTTATAGAATGAATAAGTTTACACAATTCATTTGTCAAATTATATATCAGTCACACAATAGGTTAAAGCCCTGACTTCAGCATGAGCAAAGATAGGCCTTTATAATAATAAGCTTTAAGTATAAGTAGTCCATTTATGCTTTTTAAATTGATGCTTACAAGTGAGTGCATGTAAATTTCTTGAAAAACACATTATCAATGGTTTATTTCCTTCTTTATATTTAATATCTTTTTTTGGTGAATAATAATAGCTTGATTGGATTCTCTTCCTGCTTGTATCATTTGGTTAAAAATATTAAATTACTCACTTCATTATCATCATCATTTTCAAACATTACTGATCACTATGAAGATCTCTTCAAGTTTAATACTGTTTCTCCAAATCTCTAGTTTTTTCCACAAAAACATCAGCAAACAATCTTTCATTTATCTCACATGTGGTCACTTTCTTGATCTTTTATTCATGGGGATTTAATTTAAAATTTCAACTGTCCATCTATCATCATCTCTCCTAGCATGTGCAGCCCATCTCCATTTCAGTTTCTTAATTCTTCCAATGATATCTGTGGTGCCTGTTTGTTCTCTTACCCATGTATTCCATTTTAATTACTTTTTGTTAATTTTAACAAACATCTCCTCATACTCATTGAATAGTCTAAAGTCTTTGTATGATTCCTTTGGTTAAATGTCCCAGTTTTAGATCCTTAAGTAAAAACTGGCAAAACACATCTATTAAAATCTTTCCTTTGCAAACAAATAGAAATATATATTTTTAATGCTAGATTATTTCTAACAAAAGCACTCCATCCATGTTAATTCTGTAATTAATATCATTCAGTAAATTTTCATCTGTACTGATAATCTGATCAAAATATTTGTACTTGTTAATTTCTAGTTTATGATTATCAATCTTAAAAGTTTTCTTCATCAAAGAGAACATCATTTTAGTCTTTCTAGCTTTTACTTTTAATCAAACTTTTTTACTTTGACCTGATAAAGATTTAAATATTTTCTGAAATTTTGAAACATTATTTGCAGATGCAAATAATCTACTTAAATAATCTCCATTTCCTTTTAGTCTTTTAGTTTCCCATTTTAATTCACAAAATACTTCTTGTAAAGATGTTGTAAAAAGTTTTGAAGGTATGGAGTCACTTTATAGTACACAATTCTCAATAATATATTTTTAAATAATCACTATGTAATCTAGTCACTGTTATTACATTTTGATAAACAGTCTGCAAAATATGATAATATTCTGGGTCTAATACAATACTTTTTAAAAACTGTAGAAATATTTATAGAATCAAATGCTCTTTCATAATCTACAAATCTAAAGATTAATATTAACTCATATTCCACTGATTCTTTCCATAACTTTTATCAATATTTGGGTGTGATCCATTGTGCTAAAAACACTTTTAAATCCATCTTGACCTTTTGGTTCATTAGAATCCAAAGTTTTCTATAGACAAAATGGAATTCCCTTGATAAAAAAATTGTTTACAGTTGATAGAAGACTGATGGATTTGTAATTTCTAATACTTTATCATTTTTATTAAATTCCTGCTATATTCTTTCAATCATTTGATATATCTTTATCATCTGAGATGTTTGGTATATAATTTTGCCAACAGTTTTTTATTTCTTCACCTGCTTCTTTTAAAATTATCAGTAATAATTTTATCATTTTCTGGGGCTCTTCCTTTTTACATCTTATTGCATGTCACACTTTTTCATTTAAAATGTTGTGCACTTCAAAAGATGTAGTAACTACAAGGGATATTTTATTTTCTTGTTCTTTATTACCATATAATTTTTTATAAAATTCTTTTACACATTTTATTATGAAATCTTTTTTTAGTAATCATTCCATATTTTCCATCTGATTGCCAATCAACCTTCCTTCCAGTGCAAAAATGGTGTTTTATAATTTTAATATTTTTATTTTTTTCAACAAATTTCTTTCACAATTTATAATTATATTTTCTTATACCATTTATAATTTACATATTCCACTTCCATGACAGTGATATACAAGAGTCTTTTTTTGTTTATCTTGTGGATGTTATTAGTAATAAATTATGTCTCCTTAAATTTCCTTTTCTGATCATTGCACTCTGCATACATTGTTTTAATATTCAGTAGATTGAAAGCATGGTCAGATTCTATTTAATGCTCCAGAAACAGTGATTTTAAATCGGGATCTTTTTTGTGCATGAGAATAGATGTATTGGTGATGGCCAGCCTAGTGGTGCTATTAGTGCATACTTTCCCATAATAGATTGCTATGTTTAATGAAAATTTGGTTTATATAATTTAAAACAGTATTTTGACAATAGCTTTAAAATTTTCTCAGATGCCTATGAGTTTTTCTTTATCCATCTTTTATTATCATTTGTTTATTTTATTATTTTCTGTTAATACTTTTTTTATCACTTTGTAAACTTTTTTGAATTTATATTCTCCATGATATTTACGTTTTTCTACCATTCTACACTGAACTTTTAGCTATTTTACTTGCAGTTTGCTTTTTTTTTACTTTATTATACATTGGCTTATATTACTATTTTGTAATTTTTAGATGCTCTCTTAATCTTCTCATGATTACCACTTCTTATGCTTGCTTGTAACTGTTATAAAACAGGCAAAACTCTCTATACAGTAGTGCCACTCAGTGCAAGCCAGAGTAATCAATGGATTCCAAAAGGTTTGTGCATAAAATCCTTATCTACTGTCTACTTATCCAATATCTCCAAACTAGATAGACACTAGATAGGGATTTTATGCACAAGCCTTCTGGCATCCATTGATTATTCTGGCTTGCACTGAGTGGCACTACTGTGTAGAGAGTTTTGCTCTCTTAATCTTAGCAATATTTTTTTTGTTTATGTGCAATCAATCATTTCTAATTAATAATTATATATTGGACAATTTTCATCATCTAATATTAATTGTTAAATGTCTTTAGAAAAAAATCAATTAACAATTAATATTAGATGACAGAAATAGTCCAGCATATAATTAATTACTAAATAGTAACTGCATTAATGCTCAAGTTTAAATGGGTTTATAAATAATCATGAAAACACATAAACAATCCCAATATCAATAACAATAAACAATCTTGAACTATTGTCAAGGCAATAATCAAGGCAACTTCGTTTTAACAATAAAGATATGAAATAGAGGTTGCCTTGATAACAGTTTGAGATTGTTGATTGTTATTGATACAGGAATTTTCTAAGTGTTGACTGACTTTAATGATTAATTAATTAGTACTAAAATTACGTCATCTTAAATTTTCAAATATTTCTTATCTAAATTTCTGGGAACTTGATTGGTAAAGAGTTATTGTGATTTTCAGCTCTGAAATTTAGTACTGTTTGATATTTTTGATTTTGACTTTAAACACTATTTAATATTTTTTTATTATTATCACCATGATCAGAAATTTTCATTTCTGTAAAAGAATTTCTTTTAAAATATTAAGACTTAGTTACATATTTTTATAAAATAATTTATTATATAGATCTATGGCTATTCTTGGAAACATGATATGTCAATCATGCTCGCCATCTTCTATTTATGAAGATTACGTGTTATGTGTATTATGCGATTATCCATAATAATTTGATCTTTATGCTTATTTTAACCAATATTTCTGTTATAATTATGTGTTATTAATCTACATATATTTTTTTTTAAAATATGAATTTTTTTAATCACATTTATTTCTTGCTCAAAAAACATACTGAACCTTTAAATTGTTTTTATATATCAACAACAAAAGATTGTTATAAAATTCTTTTACATCTGCATTGTTTGATATCAAAACATGGTCATGGATTACGAAATATTGTTGGCATGCAGTTGCCATAATTCTCATGGCATTAAAATTATATCTTACTAATGTATCTACTTACTTTCTATCTAGTAAAAATCCTAAGTAAAATTAGAATAATTGATGGTTGACCAATATAGAAGTCATATGAGAATAAAGAATTGGAAATGATGGAGGTAATGTCTTAAAAGTTATATATATTGTAATGGTCAGAAAACGTGTGACTCGCAAACATGGTTGAAATTCGACCACCTTAGAACAACAGCTTTTCTGTCAATTAAGCGAAGACACCGTGGTACCGGGTTAGAACTGTAGTTATAAAGATTCTATATTACAATCCGCAAACAAGCATCTGATCGCGACATTAGTAAATATTTCCTTGAAGCCGCGGTGGTCAGGAGATGCAAGAAATTCGCAATTTATTCTCGAGTTAAATGACAGCAAACTAATATTAATTAAACATTCATATTTACATGTCGAAATATTATATAGAATGGAGTATCGAATAAATAGCGTAACTGCAGACATATAGTTTAAAATTGTTATTAATACATTTAATAGCTTACCAATCATATTTTGTGGTTTTAAAGCTTTAGTAGTAGATAATGCGACATGATTATATTTTAAAAGATACGTTTATTTTATTTAGACATTATTTATATTAAGTATTTTTGTTGCTTATTATTTCTGATGCTGAAATGTTTATAATTAGAATACATTTATTTGAGAAAGCGTAATCTAACTACCTAAAATTCTCAAAGTGAATATTCCTAATGCATGCGTGGAGGGGTTATACCTTTGCAATGCAAGTCTAAAGTAGGTTATAAAGTAGTAGCGAACTATATAATTTATTTAATTAAATATTTATTTATAACTAAGGGCAAACATTTGTTAGAAATTGAATTATGAAGATAATGCAGAGGCAGAGTGATATATAAGAATAATAAAGCGATAAAAAAGAGCATTAATGCGCTTTAGAAGAGCAATATGGAATGGCAGTATGTCGAAATTGCAAGGCAACGATAAGGTTTATAGAGTAATGAAGGACTGGTCTCTGCACGACCAGACAAAGTAAGGAGGATCACATATGGTTAACTAGGGACAAGCGGTACGTGGCGCGAATTTACTTGAATACAGCTGCATGAGCATTGTCAAATCCTCTCACAGACACCACATTATGCCCCTTTGCCTAGGATGACGGGGTTAATTTCAACCCTGAAGAATCCGAATATTTGCGGCAGAATAGATCATCGTGTCTTTAAAACATAACACCCGTATACTGTATGTATAAATGGTGCATGATGAGGATTTAAATGGAGTTCTGACTTGGCCCACCATTTACCAACATTTACTCAAGAACTCTGGCTGAACTCTCAAAAAATGGGATTTTCTAGAATTATTCATTAGATTTATTAAATACAATATATATAAACTGAGGTTATTACAACTAATATGCCAGCCATTTGTGAAGTAGTAGACCCTGCATTACAATAATGATACTGAATGCGTTTCAGTTATATTTAGTAAAGTTATTTAGGAAGTAAATGTGTAAAGAAATTGGACACGCATTCATTGTTTTAAGCGATCATAGATTTAAACTTTGAAATTTGAGGAAGGATTATGACATGCCTTAAGTAAATAATAACTATAGATTGAATGTGGTTTTAATTCGCACCCAAGAAAGACAAGTGAGGTAGCTTCGTTATGATAGGATTACATATTAAATTCAATTATTCAGTTTAAGTTATACATATGATGATTTTACATTTTTATAATTTAGATAAGTAGTATGAAGAAAAGCTATAGCATATTATTAGAGTACTCTAGGGTTTGAACACAGACAAGTACCTGTTTTATAAGAAGTTTTCTTATTCCATGAGTTTAGCAGCAAAAGTTCACAGTGGCAAGTCTTTCTTGTAGTTGGATATTCATTTAATTTCATGGCAGCAACAACTTTCTCATTCATTTCAGGCAGCAGATCTTCATGGTAGATTTATGACAGGCAATGAAAGTTCAGCATCGATGAAGCCATCTCTTGATGAAAAATAATCTGGGTGCTTTACTGGGTCATACCTTGGCAGGAACAAATTATTTTTATATTTGGAGACTCTCGTGATTGATAGTAAAGCTAAAGTTTGAAGTGAATGTCTCAGCAAGTCTAAGATAGCCTCTTTTTATTTTGATCTTTTACTTTTCTGTTAGAAAAAGCTATTTTTGGGTTCTACTAATCTGCCCTGAGGAAATAATCAATGCATTTAGTTAATTTTAAATTAAAGAAAGCACACCCGTTCTATAGGTTACATTTTACATTTACTAATTAATTTTTGGGAATTTTTTCTTTAATTAATCTATTATCTATCACTGACACATTTTAAATTTCAAAACAAAAGAGACATAAAAGATTATTTTAACTTTTAATTAGAAATATTACATCAGATATTTTTAGAATTATTAAGCAGGAGAGTTAAAAACAAAACATGCATACGAACTTTATAATCAAAATAAATGATTAAAATTATGCAAAATTATATAACTAAAAGAAATCTAAATTATATTATTTTATCTTTATTTGATGCGTTTAATTTGTCGAAATGTGTGTGTATTTATGCAATTCTACATATATTTATACATTTTTAATATTGTTACACAGTCGATATCAAAAGTTTAAAATTTAGTACGGGATAGACAGAGTCAGTAGAGACAACAGAAAAAGTGAAACTTAAGATTCAGTCACGAATCTTACTGTTTCATTTCCCATACTTTCCATGAACAATTAGGAAGGATAAAGGAGGCAAGAAGAAAAAATTTTGCATTACATAAATTCATCGAAAAAATTATTATTGTTTTTTTACAGATATATTGAAATATAAAGCCAGAGATTGCAGCAGAAGCAACAAACAATTTATATACCGGATCTAGCATTTATAGTTGAGATTAAAAATGGCCTAATTTGGCCGTGTCTAGTTAAATCATATAATAATTAATTAAACTGAATATATATATAAACAAAATTCTTAGAATAAGTTAGTTAGTATAATATAAAAAAAATTTTAGAGTAATAGTAATTAAAACAATAATAATAATTAAAACAATAATATATATTAATAATAAGATTTCTTATCTAAAACCCTATTTGACTAAAGTACAATCATTCAGCAGAGTTCATTATATCAAGTTCATTTTAATATTTTCGTATACGTTTAATCCGTCTAATGGTCTAATATTTTTGCTTCCCGGTCGAGTGGATAATATACCCGATCATCACATTGATGACTGTGGCCTTGCATTTTCTAATCCATTGCCTTTTATTGAGTTTAGTCTTTTGGCCCAGTGGTTCAAATCACGGTAAGAAATTATTCATTTCTCTATATCTTTATTTGAATGCCTGTCATTAATGGTTGGATAGTTAGCGGCATGCTATACTGGATCATTCTAAATTTCCACTTCCCGTATTCCACCAGTTTTTGGCAGACCCTAACAGATAAGTTTTACTAGCTATAGCTATCTGTGCACATCTGGCCGCTCCTGTGAACTTGGAAGAACTTTTCAAGCTCTCTAAGTAGGTGAGGATTTTCTCGTGTCTCCCCTCCAAAGATTTTTGATGTGGATCATCTTTGTTAGTAAGCTTTTGGTAATCACTGTCCGTTTTCATGTTTCTTCCGTGACTTTTTAGTTTCTAATTCTTTTGACCCTATCCATGCTTGTCTCTTTTTTACTGCTTTCCTCAACGGTTTTTGTGACATTACATCTATTGAATAAGGTCATTTGCTCATCTACTATCATAGGTTTGTCAAGTATTTCTAATTCCCTTTCCTTTTCCATTTCTTTAATTTCTTCTGCCCTTTTGCTAGCTGGGGATATTCCAGCCATGTTCATTTATGGCTTCTAACTCTCCACATAAGGTCTTTAAATTCTGATATTCTCTCTTGTTTTTCTTCTTCTTGTTTCTGACTTGATTCTTCATCTCTTCTATTTCTCATTTCACTCCTCTGCTCACATTTCTTCATTTCTTTTTGTATTTTTGTCTGAGTATTTTTCTCCTTGAACTTAAATTAAAGTCATTGATCCTCTGTATTATTCTTGAACTTTCCTTCACTCGGGTGTCGACTCGAGCTTCAGATAAATCTTCTTGCTGTATATCAATATTTTCTGATTCCATTTTAATAATATGATTTATTTATTTTATATCACTAGCATTTGACTTCTCTACGCCGAATGTTGGCCTAAGACACTCTTTGGCTGCCTCTTATACTCTGGATTACTATCTCTGTTGCTGCATTTAACATATTTAACATGTATATATTATTGCGAACTATTGGTAACTGCGTGTAACAAACTGCTGCTTGTCTATGATATATATATATATACTATTTAATATTTTAACAAAATATTTACTATTAACATATAACAAGCTTCTGCTGTCTATGCTATATATATAATGGTGTTTTAAATAAAAAAATTCAATGCTACTTTGCTTTCTCATTAGCGACTGATTACTTTTTTTTCTTGACATATATATATAAAAGCAAATATTTCATTAGATCCGGTGTTTTCATTTCCTTCTTAAATTACACTACATCTGCTTTCCTTAAATTTATTTATTACATATAACTTGTCCTTTCATTCACTCGACCCCACATTATTTCTTTTCGATTTACTTTTTCATTATTTTTAGCATCAAAATAAAATGTGTATATAAAGAATATTAATAAACTAAATATTGATCGCTAAAAAGAAATTTATATGCATTATATTTGCTCAGGGTATATATAAGTTTTTTGTATCGAAA